>BMAO01002066.1:0-235289 GCA_019973975.1 Trichonephila clavata
TTGAATGTTTTAGGCTTTATTTTACTTGAATTCAAAAGACTTTAAGTCACAATAAGTATCTTTGCAGAGCAACTATACAGCAGATATAACCTTACCCATCTTACTGAATGGCAATTTGCATCCCATATTCCTCTTACTCCTGCAAAACGCGAGCTTACAAGACAATGCAAAGTTTGTTGTTCAAAATAGGATTCAAATGGAAAAAGAAACATGATTCTATTGTAATGATTGCGGAGTTGGTATCTGCTTGGAAAAGTGTCTTTCTAGTTATTCCACACAAAATTGAATTATTGGACTACTTATAGGTTTTAATTTTTATTTATGTTCATTTATTGTTTAGAGAATTATGATCCACTAGAAGCGTACTTTACCACTGCCATATTGTGTGGCACCCTCTCTAGAGAATATCAGTTACTATAAAACCTAAGGATTGTAATGTATGTTGTTCAAAATTATCAAATTTTAACTGCGAAGTACTTTTTTATTTTGTACTAAATAATTGATTTTTACAACAACAAAAAATTACATTTTTTGTAACACAATTATCAAAATAATTTGACAGTTAAAGTGTTAAGTTATAAAGAAAAATGAGTATTTTGGGGGTTTACCAGATTTTTTTGGATTCAGCGGATAAGTATTTTATTGAATTTCCATGTGAAATTTTTCTTCGTAGTTTCTTTTTATTAATAAGCCAATGTTTCCCAAAGTATGTGACGATTTATTCGCGGCTCTACTAACCCCTTGGGGATTCTTCTGGGGAAACAAATTTATCAACCAAATTTCACCGAGTAAGGAAAGCGTGATTATGCAAATTAAGCATATTATATAAATTTGCGAGTTTGAGGAGTTAGTTGGCAAGTTAGTTGGAGAGTGAAGGATCATGAAATGATTAAGTGCATTGGGAGTTTATCAATGGAAGATTACTGAGAGTGGATCAATCGACGGTGATTAAATCCAGAGAAGGATCGCCTTCAAGGTTTAAGTGTAGGACTTGACTTCATAAAAATACAGGTATCGTGATCCTAATTTAAAATAGAAGTTAGGTTATTAGTGTGAGAAGTAGTTGATATTGAGCGTGTTTAAGCTATCGTGGAATCAGTTGAGGGCCCGTATTATTATTTCCAGGCTATTGATTCTCACCTTTGCGCTCTACTAGCTGATCTGTTATCTTAATTAGATTGTTATTGTGTCTGCTTGATATTTTGATGACAATAAAATAATTAGTGTGAATCATATCTGCCGATTCTTCAGTTTTTCCCACACACCTAGCAGGGTCTCAAGGTAGTCAAGGGATTGCAAAGGAAGGCAGGAACCGACAAGCATTACAAGTAGAATAAAACAAAAAATTTTATTTCTGAAAGCTTCATAGTTGTACATTTATCTGCAGTTGCAGAGCACATAATGTGATTTATTTTGTATGATCAAAATCTCTACCACATACTAAAAAGCATTAAAAATTCGTGTATTGTAATTTGAGAAGGGTTTACAATTAAATATACAATAATCTACACCTATTTCTCTCAGAGTCTGTATGAAGTATGCCCAATTCCTTCAACAATAACTTGATTTACTAAATAAAATGCAGATATTCTGAAAATTAATGAAGGATGTAAAAGCAAGATTTAAAATATCTAGTAGATCCTATCCTGGGAATGGGTTTTATTATTGATCAATACCAAAATTTATATTTATCACTTCAGAATTCAATTGATAAAAACTATGATTAAATTCAATTATATTTGAACAGGGTTTTAATCTGATTGTAAAAAGAAAATATCTAAGAATTTAATTTTACTTTTCTGGTTTTATTTAAACTGAATAATTTAATTTTAAAAATGATATCTAACACCCTTGAAATAATATAGATTAAAATTGTTGACAGCAAAGAGCAAGGTCTTCTCGGTGACTGACTGATAATGCAGTTTTAAATTTTAATAGTTCAGATGAATTGATAATATATTTTGAAGTGCTATGCGAAGCTTAAATGCATAAGTATATTTCTCACACAGTGACAAAACATCTGAGTTTACTTTTTCAGATTATGTAGTTTAACTTATAAAGAAATAAATATAATAGCTGTATTTCTCCTAAGTATAATTAAAGCGAATATTTTGCTTTTTGTTAAAAAGCAGCTCTCTAATATTAATCTTGCGCGCGCGCGCGCGCGCGCGTGTGTGTTGTGTGTGTGTGTGAAAACAAGGACCGTAAACTAAAACTATTGAATATAACATCCAGAATTTTTTTGTGTTATGTATTTTAATTTTAACTAGATTAGTCCTAATATATTTTGTGCAGAAAAATAATATATATATATATATATCTAAATAGTTTTTTAATATGTTTTTTAAGAGAATTCTTAATATAGGCAATCCAAATGCTATATAAAAGCGTATTTTTCATAAAAGTGAAATTCTGGAATATTTTTTGTCTAATGCTTTCCAATAATTTATGCCGGTTGACTTCATGGAGTGTTTAGTTAAAAAAAGCTAGCTATTATTATAAAAAAAAAAGGTATTTTTTATTATGGTGAAATATATAAAAAATGTAGTATTTTGCATACTTTACACATTTACCGTGTATTCACGTGTATAAACCGAGAAATTTTGGAGATCGGCTTATATATGAATCCGCTAACTCGAAAGGCGAAAAAAAAATAAAGAAAAAATAGAAAAAGAAAACAGAGATTTAGAAACTTTTTTTCGGGTTCCAGTGCAAATTTTTTTTTATCTTTTTCGATATTTTGAATGGAACATTCCTTCTAAAAGGAAGGGAAAACAATCACTTAAATCCTTTGCAGTTAGTGACAGAATCCGAGCTGTCGAAAAGCTCTTAAAATTTGTATATATCTATTAGGATGTCTAAATACAATAGTTAATCATTTGGCTAGTTTTTCCTGCAGAACAAGAAATATAAGTTGAAGATTCCTTGTTGCTCACGATTTTCTCTTGTTCATTTTACAGACAAAAAATGTCGTAGAACGTGAAACAAATACAGGCAATATATAAGATCACAAATGAATGGGAAAAATGTTTGTGTTCAAATAGGTTTACCACTGTCGTTGGTGACTTATCCTACAGTGAATTTATTGAAAAACGTTTTGTCCGTTTTACACTTTACACTCTTAGGAACAACTTCACCCTTATGACAATATATTTTAATAATTATAAAACCTTATATAAACCCGATTTTTTTATAAAAAAATCATTTCTTTAACTTGGTAGTAGTACTTCTAACGTTTATTAACACTTACACATATTTGTACGTTTAACGGTGTTCGAGGATTTTATGCAAATTAGTCACAAATAAGAAGATAGTTCTTTAAGAGCACTGTGAATTGATTGTCACCCCAAAAAAATCCTTGAAATACCGGATGCAGCAGCAATATTCACAGAATAAATCTCACAGAAGGTCTTCCCACCTTCAACACTACTCAGACACAATTATCAATTTCTAAAATACACGTATGTAAAAGATTATTCCCAAATATAGCCCAGCTAATCAGTAATTACGGTCAAGGCAAGTTTATTAGCCAAAACAATACTCACTAATCCCTGGTTGAAACAAGACAGACTGACTTTCGGTGAGCATCTCAATTTATAGGTCTTGCGGAACTTTCGAGAAAGATCCGCTTGCGTCATAGGTCTTGAAATTAATGGATTTCTCCACAAATTTCTAGAAGAATTCAGAGGGTCCCATACTCGCCAACATAGTCACCAAAATCGTCAACTTGTTCGCCATAAATGATGCCAACTTGAATCTACCGCAAAGATTTCCCCAAGTTCCCATTTAATCGCCATTATAACGTAAGGGACAGCGTTACTTGCAAATTAAATAAAAATATAATGAAATAGTTACTAAGATTTATGACAAACGAGAATACTTGGAATTCAAAATTTTAAAAGTACCACATTGGGAGAGTAATGTACATGTTTCTATATTCAGAAGTATTGCTATTAATTACATACAACGTAATAAATTTCTAGTTTCAAGTAAATCAGAATACAAAAAAACTATTGGCATTTTACAAAATACTGCTTAATTCAAAAGTACCCAATTAATTTTATAAAAATATTTTAATAAAGAAATTTTAAATAGTAAGGATTAAATTTCCCTAGTTAATTAATAGGTTATTTCATAAATTTATTATTTTTTCCTAGATAATTATAGTTACCTACTAATTCTAATTTTAGATAAAATTATACTTGTTCTCTTAGTGTTATATATATATATGTATAAATTTAATTTAATTTATATTTTAAATCATATATAATCTTAGTGCCCCTAAGACGATGGCAGTATGTTTACGTTTACAATTCTTAATTAATTATTTCTATTTTTTTCATACTTTTGCTAAGTGCTACTATTCAGCCATTCCTATGCTTTGAATTTGCATTTGGGTCTAGAATCTGACAGTAACTTGTTTATTATACTCAGATTTAGCGCAGGCTCTGCATTTTTGAATGCAATTTTTATGTAAGTTGCCTTTTTCTTGTAATAGATTTAGATATTCTATCCATTATTTTCAATAGGTTTTTGCTAATTTTTATTAACAGAAAGGGGGAAGGTTGGCTAGGCACAAAACATGTTAAACCCCACTTTTCTACAAGTTGTTTTATATATAAGCTGTCCAAAGTCAACAATGTTTATAATACTGTAGCATTCATTCTTTTATATTTTTTTATATTTAACTCTATTATTTTAATTTTCATATACCTTTTAAAATCAATTGTCAATTGTCTGGTTATCTTGCAATATCAATTATTTTCAGTTTTGATCATGTCTAGTCATCTCTCTCTCTTGTAGAGAAATATTTTGCCTATATATATATATAATTTATATATATATATGTATATATATATATATATAATCAAAATTTCTCTACAAGAGACAAAATTTCTCTACATCTCTCTCTTGTAGAGAAATATTTTGCCTCTATATATATATATATATATATATATGTATATATATAATCAAAATTTCTCTACAAGAGAGAGATGAATTAACATGATTAATACTTAAAAGAAATATATATATATATACTACAATTTTATCATAAATGAAATATAACATAGAATAATGTAAATGCATCTAAGTACAAATTTTTTACACTATTTTATAAAATTCGTAACACAATGTAGAAAAAGCATTTTTTACACAAATAATGTAAGGGGAAAATTTGCAATATTCTACACTTAAATATGGATCGAAATTTTTTTACTACATAGACTCAAACCTCACTTTTGCGGAAAAGATTTCCTCTTATCTTTAGAAGAAAAAAAAGAAATTTAAAAAAAAAATAATTTTTATGTTGATCACTGCCACAAGTGTAGAGAAGTTGAAGCGTTTGAGTTTATTTATGGAAAGAAGAGAAAATAACTTTTGTTAAAGTGAAACAGGCATTTTAGTAGTTTTTAGCATTAATCACAATGCCACACCTACTAAATAGTTAAAAGAAAGAAAACCTAATGTACATTTAACATCTAGCTCCTTTGTATTAAATTTTTTAAAAAAACTATTATCAAAGGTACAGCGTACGGTAAAGCATAAGACGATAAAAAACGTACATCAGATTGATTCTACGTTTCTGTGAAAGAGAGATGGGGTTATTAAGTGGGGCAATATACTTTGTACTTCTCACTACCCAGCACTCATTAATCAGTCATGATACCTTTTTGTTATTTACACTCAGTGCCTCAAAAATTTGCGCCCCAAGAAACAATTGTGGGATCGTAACGAAACTTGGTCTACAGGTACATGTAGGGTAGATATGCAAATGATTAGAAATGCAGCGTGATTGCTCCTTGCGTAATGCCACTAGAGGGAGTTGAACTTTGTTTTGCTTGGAGTATAAAATAGGAAAGCAGAGCTTGTTTGATTGTACTTAATCTTTTGCAAAAGAAATGCGGAGGTAGATATGCCGTTTCGCGAACCATCTAAGACAATATTAACAGCTGTTAGAGATCGAGAGGGAAAGAATCATGGGGATGATGACGCTGGATGGTCAGCTCGGCGTGTAGCTCGTCAAGTAGGCCATTCTTATTTGACTGTGAGGAGATGCTGGGACCAGTGGACAGAGGAGACGTCATTTACATGGAGACCAGGCTGGAGACAGACAAATCGTTGAGAAGACCGTCATATGATACGACACACACACGTAGAGCCAACTGCCTCATTGGCCGCTGTCTAGACGCAGGCGGCACCTTCACTATGGGCCCAAGTGTCTTCCCGAACCATCACAAAGCCCCTGCCTGAAGGACATCTGATATCGCGGCACCCATTACGTGCGCTACCAATGACACCCACCCACGACTCCTCCGTTTGAAGTGGTGTGGCGCACAACGGGATTGGACTGCAACGGAATGGAACCAAGTCATCTTCAGCGATAAATCTAGATTCAATTTTTAGCAATGATGACAATCGTATTCGTGTGTGGAAGCCCCAGGGTGAATACCTCAATCCTGCCTTCTCTACAGCGGCACACCGGTTTTAACCGCTAGTGTTATGATATTTGGCGCAATTGCTAACGATGCACTGTCCCCTCTAATATGGATCCATGGCATACAGCTCAAGGGTACGCCCATAACATCCTTCAGCCACATGTGTTGCCACTCATGGAAGGGTTCCCAGGAGCCATTTTTCAACAAGACAATGCTCAGCCACGCACAGCACGGATGTCACAAGTCTACCCCTCCACCCCATTATCACCCTTCCCTAGCTTTCTGGATTGGTAACAAATCTGGGATCATTTGGGGCGGCAAGTTGGACAGCCTACAAGTTTGGTTGAACTACAGGCGTGTTTACAGCCACTGTGGAACTAGGTGTCTCGGGTCATCATACGAAACTTGTATGCCTCAATACCCACTCGTATCGCATTGTACATTTGTGCTAGAGAGGGTCCAACAGAGTACTAAAACTTCCATTCATTTGTACTTTTTTCTGCAATCAATGATCCTTTTTCTTTGATTTTCTTTTCTCAAAGTAGGACTTATATATATAAATTTGTTTCCTTTTGCGACTTGTTCTTGGTCTGCAAATTTTAATGCAATGAGTGTATTCTGTAGAGAAAAAAAATATTTTGATTGTGCTCTTCAAAATGCGTTCTATGGAACCCTGAGGTTACACGAGGCATACCCATGAGTTCCACGAATCACAATAAAAATTTGAAAATAAAACTATAAATGTGTATGCGAAAGAGATTCGAGTTCTGTATCACGTTTGCATAACCGTAAGTATCTCTAAAGCTCACCCCAGCCATTAAAATCTGAAATTTTTTATTTATACAAAATATTTTTTGTAATATTCTTAAGCTTTTATTATAATATAATAAAATAACACTAAAACGTTTTTTTTTTTCATTTTATATGTATTACCAAATACGTTATAAATATTCTTTAGTTTACCATCGCGGATTCCGTGAATTAATTTTATACTCGTTAGTACAATGTTTTGCAAAACTAATAGTATTCTAATAGAAAATGCACCTTTTTTCCATTTATGGAAAAAACACTTGTAATGAAAGAGATGGAATAATTTATATTGACATATCAACAGATTCGATGTTAAGTTCTAAATTTAAGCAAGAAACAAATCCCAAATTTTTGGTTGCAAATTCATACAAAATACATAGGATTTCTCGCACAGCTGTAAACATTTTAATACCATTTAGAATAATGTGTTTGAGGGAAGAATATTTCTCAACGTAAGTTCTGCAAAACAAATTATCCAAACAAATTAAACACAGAATATGATAATTTCAATAAACCTAGATTTCGACACTGTCTAAAATATGTATGCATGTATACTAAATATAATGCATGGGTAAGTAACAATTGGATCACATATTAATATTATTAATAAGTCAATTATATTTAAAAAAATTATTTTTAACATTTTTATCAAAAAGTACATTATTTTTTTTAAAAAAAAACTGAGTTTGCATGAATTATCTGCAGCATGTCTTTAAATATTATTCTAAAATATATTATTCTAAGTGTGTGTGCAATGGGGTTCCTCTAAAACGCCTTATTGTTCTAAGGATTTCATGAGTCGAAAAAGTTTGTGAGACCACACTTATCTAACCAAAATTCAGTTTTTTTCTATTGTTTTTTTGAAAACTCAAAATACGTAACTAACACGATAACGTTGAAAAGGTGTTTTTTAGTTGTTAGGTGTTAGGGCAAGTAGAAAAAAAAATGGACATACAATTATTAAGGAAAAAGAAGGAATAACGTATGAAACTGGAGAATTTTAAGTTTTTTTTACCTAATGTTAACCTTAATTAACTTATAAAAATGTTTTTAAATGTGTTTTTCCAAGAATAAAATTATCATGATAATCTGTGCACGAAAGAAGGGATACTTCCAAAAACGTGTTGTAAAATTCACTGAAATTTGTAACGCAGTAAATACTTTGGAGTGTTACAACACGCAGGTTTTAAGAAATCCGACTGACCTAAAATTGTGAATTTTGGCAAAAATTGATAATTTTTTCATGATCTTATTTTATAGGCCATCTTTTTACCTTTATAAAAATACCAAGTTTATTATTTTCAGTTCCTTAGAACAAACACTACAAAGGTTTTAGTAAAAGCAGTACTATTACTTTAAGCAAGATGTCATATTTTAAAACACGTTTTATTCAAAATGTGTTTTTTTGAAAATGCTCAAACTGGGCCAGCGATCGCTCAAAAAGTTTCGAAAATATTGAACTAAAATTTCTTGTGTGTGTATGTTCTGTATAATAGTAGAATGGTTTCAACTTTCAGATTTATCAATCACTGTTTTATTACAAAATTTACAGTCCTTTATGTGAATATAATCACTGTTTTTATAAGCAATTTCATACAATAACTAAGAGAAAGTGCTCTAGTTTTTGTAAAAAGTAAAAGATCCCTTATCCTGAAGGTCATTTCAAAAATGAATAACATAGCAACACATTAGAATTTGAAAATTGAAAATTCGTTCATAAACCTTTTGTACAAAATATGCCCCCTTTATGTAAATTTTTGTAAATTTTTCTTATTTTATTAATAATAATTTTTTTCTCATCTTAATTTTAGCATATTTTTTAAATGTACTAAACAAATCTAAAAACAACAAAAAAAAACTCTATATCTCCATTTTTTTTTAAAAAAAAAAAAAGATGTCGCAAGTAGTCGGATAGTTTAAGATAGAGACATTTAATCATATTTTACAGCCATTTCTAGCTAAGAACATAAAAATTGACAAAGAATCACAAACTTCAAACTTAAATGATTATAAAGCATTTATTTCTTAAAATATTTTTATCCCACGGTTTGTGATACTTCAGTTAGATCAGAAAGCATATCAAGGATATTAAAATTACATTATGTGTAACTTATTTTTCTGTATACCGTTTTTTTTTAACATTGAAAAACTTGCTGAGATTTTCTTAAACATATTTTTTTTTCTAAAAAAGGGATGATATATATTATTTATATGATAAATATGACTCATTAAACCTATTATGCTCTTTTAAAAAATAAAACTCTTTTCAAAATCAATTTTTGAAAAATTTGTCTCCGAACCTAGTCGAATGCCCTAAGTGAGTGCTTCTTAAAGTTTCAGTATTTGTGACCCAATTTTCAATCATAATTTTCATCGTGGCCCTCTCCGTACTACAACAACAATATATTGAATACAATAGTACTATAATTTGACGCTAAAGCTAGAATACGACTTTAACCTCTTTAGTGCAACTGGCTCATATAAATGTCTTACTCAACCAAAGCGTTCATTACCCAGACGTATATATACGTCTTTCTGAAGTACGATCTTCTTTTCTCTGTACTGTTCTCCATAAAACTATTCATAAGGCTTTAAAATGCAAAAAAAAAGGACTTTAACAGTGTTTGCGAAGAATTTGTTTATTTCAGAAGAGGTCTTATTTATTTATTCCTTTTCATCTCCCCCCTCCCCAAATACATGACATACGCACGCCTAAGTGGAAAGGCTGGCATCGGGGAGCCAATCACGTAACTTTCAATCGGTAGCTAGGAAATTAATTATAAACCGTATAAATTATTAAGATAAGTGTTTATTTTTTTGTAAAAGCTTTATTTATGAAGAGCCTATGGGGCAACTGGTAATTATTAAACTTGTTTTTAATTTAGTATTGTTAAATTAATTATAAAATACCTTGCGGAGTACTGATGCGATTATAAGTGTATTATATCAGTGCAAATGTGTATTTTATATTTTGCTATGTCAGAATGTATTTTGTCGGTTTAATTTCAGTAAATTAGTAATTTTTTTAAAATAATCTTTTGTTTCGACTTCCCAATATGCTCGTGCCCCCTCGTAGAGTTGTCATGCCATCATGGGGGGGGGAGCACGCCCTACAGTTTCAGAAACACTGGTTTAAATAAAGTAATACATTTTGAAATTAGTTTTATATATTTATTTTTCTCCTAATCTCCATTCCTCCTTTTAAATAATCTCCTTTTCTCCTAATCTCCATGATCATCTTTATCGCATTGGTAGGTTCCGATTATTTATATTTATTTTCTCCATATAACCGCGGTCCACCCCGTTGTATACGTAATAACACAATGCTTTCTTTAATTCTTATCTTTGCCTTTGCTATCTGGCAATCTTATTGTCTTTTAATTTGCTATATCGTATGAGGACTTCAATGTGAGAAATTGATAACACTAGTAACGAACGTAAACATTGGTTTATCATGACTAAATATTTCGAGTAGAACCAACCAGACATAGTGTTATCAATGAATGATATGAATTTTAGCTGACACATGTAAAAAATATTTCAATCGCTGTGAATGGCTTAATGTGTTCGAAAACGTGATTTTGAAAAAGCGTGTAAGCCAGGGCTTCTCAAACTTTCAATTCTGGCGACCCAACTTTTAATCATAATTTTTATCGCTCCCCTCTTATAAAATAATAATATATTGGATGCAATAATAATGCGCTTTGACGCAAAAGCTACGATACGATCTCAATTATAAACCATACAAATTAACAAGATACATATTAAATTATCTTTATGTTCATTAAATTAATATTTATTTTAAGTAAATTACTTTTAAATTATAGGATAATTTTTATGTTGTTTTTCTTTCTCTATTTTTTAAGCTGGGACAGATTGCAAAATGATATTTAATTAAAGATTTATTTCCCCCATCATCCATTTCTAAACGTACAAATGCTATTAGAAAAATAGTCTAGTCCAGTGATACTCAACCTGCGGCCCACCATGTTATCTTGATCTTAAAGCATCCCCCTCCTATTAATCCTCATGTTGTGGCCCACGTGAAATAGCCATTATAGTTATGCGGCCCGCGTGAAATAGCTAACATATGTATGCGGCCCAGCAGAAAAACGGTTGAGTAGCCCTGGTCTAGTATGTTGCTCTCTATCATATGCATCACATCTGGTATTCTCGCGAACGTTTGCGTGAGTCTGGGCAACCTATCGGACGTCCGCGCAAAACATGTAAAATCGCTGTACCTCGTACAATTCAAATCAGTTTTCGTCGAGTCGATACTTCTATAGCTATCTAATATATCTTGAATGTAAATTTTATTATTTGCTTGCTGGAGTTAGTTGTAACTCACAGTATTAAGTATTTACGGTGTATATTAAAACAAAATCATAGATACACTTTTAAGTCGTATGCAAACATTCGACGATAATAAAGTATCAACAAGTACACAGACGAGCATATTCCGAAAATTAAATTAAGTAAATATTCTGAAGAATATTAAAATTTTGGATTTACCATTACTGAAGTAAATGGAGAACAGAGTGTGTTATGTGTGAAAACTTACAAATCCGAAGAACACGTGGAAGTTGTTTTTAAAACCATTGAAAATCATTTAACCATGCTGGCAAAAAAATTTTAAAAAGTATTTTCTTTCTGAGGACAGCTTGATAGAAAGTTACGAGTGGGTTAGGGATCCATTTCAAAATACTTCAGAAGAGCTCTCAACTGCTGAAGAAGAAATCTTCTTAAAATAGAGTATTTACTCGAATCTAAGCTGTCAATGTTAATCCTACTGAAAATAGAGTGAGGCTTAGAATTGAAGAAGGCGAAATTCATTGGACGGGAAAATTGAACATGATACTGACGGTTAGAGGAATTACAGTCTCAAGCATGCATTTATAACTAATTGTTCACTTCGAGCTATTTCTCATTTTACATGTTGTAAATATCGATTATTAATAAACCTTTTCATAAAATTTTTATTTTTTTTTCCTTAAAACGAGTTGACAATTTGGGTTACGGATTAGATTTGGATAAATACGGTATTAGTAGAAGAAAAAAACTATATATATGCATGCAATTTTGTGATAGAAAAATGAAGAAAGAATGACATATCTTAAAACAGTTCTCCTTCCATGAAAAATGATTCTATACAAACAATATTTTGCCTATATGCTAGGCAGCTATTGCCAGCTGGGACTTATATATAGGGGCTGAACTAGGACTCTTGAAATAAGTTATTCAGAAATGGTTTTATTCATATTTTAAAATATAAGAGAATAAGAAATTCTTAAAAATTTCGGGTATTATTTTAATCAATCATAACTCTGAAAATAACGTGAATTTTTCAAAACTCCTAGTTCAACTCCAGTATAGAAGTCTTTCTGTTTCAAATACCCTCAGACCAAAAGCATAATAATTCCACTACTCACTTTAAGGTATCCGACAACCCTAAAATTGTAATGTTTGCCAAAAATTGACATTTTTTATAATTTTTTAATAGACCATCTTATAAGCTTTATAAAAATACCAAGTTTATTATTTTCCGTTCACTAGAAGAAAAAGTACAAATGTTTTGGCAAAAGCATATACCATTAAATTAAGCAAGATGTCATACGTTAAAACGCGTTTTACTCGAAATATGTTGTCTTGAAAATGCTCAAATGGAGACAGCGATTGCTCAAGAGAAGTTTTGAAAATAATTAACTTAAATTTTTTGTGTATGTTCTGTATAAAACTAGAAGTGTTTTAACTTTCAGATTGATCAATCACTGTTTTATTACGAAATTTATAGTTCCTTATGTGAATATAATCAATTTTTTAAGCAATTTCATGTAATAGCTAGGATAAAGGGCATCAGTTTTTGTAAAAAATAAAATATCTCTTATCCTGAAGGTCATTTCAAAAGGAAATAACTGAACAACACATCAAAATTGAAAAATTTAACATTTGCTCATAAACTTTCGGTACAGAATGGGTCCAGTTTATGTTATTTTTTTGTAAACTTTTACCCATTTTAGTAATAATAATTTCTTTTTCTCTTCTTAATTGTAGCATATTTTTCTTAAAATGCACTACACACAAATCTAAAACCAACAAAAAAAAATCCTCTTAACTCCATTTCTTTAAAAAAAAAAGTTGTGGCAAGTAGGCGGTTACCTTTATAGTTCCTCAAGTCTATTCTTCCCCTCATACCTCAGCTTCCTTACAGAGACTCCAATACAATCAATGACATGAGTAAGAGCAACAAGGCAGGGACAAAGGCAAGATGAGAAAGTCTTTCGACGAATTTCATGCTCTAAATGTGTAAACTACATTGGTCACTACGTAACCTGACCAATGCAGTCCAAGCAGATCTTGTACCTAACGACTGTAGGACCAGACCAGGACGATTACCAGCATACCAATAGAGTACAAGAGAGACTCTCCAAATTGAATTGGCTCTCTCTCTTTAGCTCTACTGAAAGAAAATATTTCAGAAGCGAAATGATCATCAGAGGCTGCAGAAGGAAGAGCAGTTTCCTCTTTTGCAAGCAAGTCCGAAATCTCATTTCCGAAGATTCCAAAATGGGAGGGGGGATCCACTGAATACAAACTATGCGTTTCTACGAAAGAATAACAATTTTGGAAATACGTTCTTGGCCGATTTTCTTCTAGAATCTTCGGTCAATTTTTTAAGTAATAAATTGAGCTTTTACTTTCCCTTAAAATGTAAGAGTCACTATTTTCATAAGGGAGGGCGAAATTTAAAGTCTCTCTGATAGCAAGAAACTCCGAGCGAAAAACAAAACAGTTGTCAGGGTGGCGAGATTCTATTAGCCCAGTGTTTCTCAAACTGTGGGGCGCGTCTGCATAGGGGGGCGTGATAACCCTACAAGAGGGGAGCGAGTATACTGAAAAATCAAAAATAAAAGATTATATTAAAAAATTATTAATTTTCTGAAAGTAAGCACAACACAATACATTCTGACATAATAAATAAGAAAATACACATTTACACTAATATAATATACTTATAAATTTATCAGTACTGTACAATGTATTAGATAATAAATTTATCAATAGTAAACGAAGAGCAAGTTTAGTAATTAATACTGACTCTCATGGGATTGTCATATGCAAAAATTATATTCAAAATTTAATATGTATCTTGATAATTTGTGCGGTTATGGTGTTAATTACAACACCATGATTAAATATATTATGAATGAGATAAATTTACATCCATTTCAGAATGTGAAAAAAGCTGTCTAACATCTTTATTCCTCTCAATCCGTTACTATATTATTATTTCCTTAGCTAGTTTTACAGTTCTAAGGCAACTCCATCACTCCAAGGCATTAAATTCATCATCAGATTCTTTCATTGAAGGATACAACAGGATAAAAGACTACTAATATGAACTTAAAAATATAGACATAAATATTTCTCTGACAAATAGAACTAAATACACAACTCAAAACGAAGTTCTCGTTGAAAGAGGAATAACAAAAACAAGCTCATCTGCCTTCCTTCATCTATCAACACCTGTCACTACACGGTTTATAATTTAATATTGTAGCTTTAGTATCAAATTACAATATTATTACATTCAATACAATGTTACTGCATAGGGGCGATGAAAATTATGGCAGAAAATTGAGTCGCAAATACTGAAAGTTTGAGAAACACTGCATTCCCCATTTCGACAAAGTGATACCTTCTTTACAAATGCTCCCCAAGTCTCCCTCAATGAAGCACTCATGCCATGTACTGCACACACACACAAAACTGACCTATCTATTGATACAAAAATTACATTATAATGTTAAATGGTTATTTTGTAATGAATCTTGATAGTCAGGGGAAGACTGTGGATTCAACCTATACAGGGAGCTCCCTAATGTATGGTACAAACTGTTAGGGTACAGGACATTGTAATTATCCTTTTTTGTAAAGGAATGCAGGGGCGCAAATGACGCAATGAGGCACAAACACAAAAAATAAGAAATAAAATGAAAGACAAAGTTTTTATTGAAAGCGTCGTTGACGAGTGTATAAGAAAGTTACATCCCTTCTTCCCTGTGACCCGGCTAGATGTGTGGGAGAAACTAAAATGATCAGACGATATGATGAACTTCAATTATTTATTTATCACTATATCAACTGATACACAACATTCTAAATAAGATAAATTTGATCAGTCAGAGAACGGGGGTGAGACAAGATAGTATATAGAATATATTCAATCATGCAAATCTACCTTTACGATAACCTATACAGAGCTTGTTTAATGCATGACCGAGCTAATAATTTAACTCTCTAACTTCTACTTGAAAGAAGATTATACAATACCTTATTCTAGCGTTTACTTTAACACGGCTCCAACAGTTAAAGAACTTCCTTAATATTTCAACTTCTCGCTTCGTACACTGTTTACGTGTACGGTTCACTGCAGATTTACTTCGCTTCTCATCTCTTCACTTCACATCACATCTATTCTCACTTCACTAACTCTTAAACTCGCGAATACAGAATATATGTAAAAACTTAATTTGCATAATCACGCTTCCTGTCCTCGGAGAAAGTTGGTTGAAAAAATGATGGCCCAAAAGGAATCCTCAAGGGGTTAGTAGAAAGAACCATATAGATCCTTCACAAGTGTAATGTTTTCAGTAATTGTTCATAACCATTAAGAATTTGAGCTATGTAATCCAGCTGTAGCACACATTGCTGTACCACCTACTGGCAGTAGGAGAATATAGTCTGCCGGATTCAAAGCTTGCACTCGCTGAAAGTGGAAAAGGTTTGAGATATTTTCGCTTAACACTCTAGAAAAGGGTCTAATGACTCACACTTACGTGATGAGCAACAACTTTTGTACTTGACTCTGGTCTATCAACCACAAGGTGCTTTCTTACAGGATTGGACTGCGTACAGCTCTTCGTCAACCATCATCATCACGAAGTTGACGATGTATCCGCTGACAAATTCTGTGATCCAGCATTCGTCAATCATGAAACGGCGAGTGATAATTTCGTAGAGAAGCTCTGCCGTTACCATTTGCACAGTCGTACATGTAATGCATGTCTGCATTTTCAGCATGCGTAAAGTCTCCCATCGTAGACGTAAGCACAATTGTAAATGGTGCTTTTTCCTACTGAAAAACATAGTTTTGAACTGCTTCTAGACATCTACGGCCTCTACCAGCAACTCAGCTAACCAGTTACTCCATTTCTATTTTCTTTTATTTCGCCTGTTTATGCCTCACCGCGTCACTTGTACCCATACATTCCTATACAAGAAATGATTGTTACAATGTCCTGTATTTACCCTTTAAGTTTGTACCATGAATTCGGGACCACCCTGTATATCATACTACAGGGTGGCCATAATTAAATTGCAAGTGTTCAAGAGGTCTTGGGGAGAGAAAACCACTGGGAATATTCCAGTGAAATTTGGTATCTACACGTTTCAGAACATGCGCAAGTCAAATATGCAAAGAAAAAATCGCAATTTTCACCCGATAGATGGCACTGTGCAGTGTTTCAATGCTTATCGAAGGTATATATGCAAATTTTAAGCCCTTGGAATTGTATAAAATCAAGACCAAATTGAGTAATGCTCAATCATGACTCTGAATAAGAAGGAACGCGTATTGTTAGAGGAGATATTCTATCAGAATAGTAGCGATTATTCAGCTACTCTGAAAGAATACCGGCGTATAAAACTATTAAGAAGAGGTCCAATGAGTGTGTGTCAAAGGATTGAAAAATATGAATTCTACATTTGAAGAAACAAGGGAATATTTGGCATTATTCCAGGCAAAAGATGGCTGCTTCCCGTAAAACATGACGGGACCCCGGGTAGCAATTGCGCCTCGATTGCTACCCGTATTCTCGTTGTAGCAAAAGCGCCGCAACAAATTGATGATGCTTTTGCCTCTTAGAATGTTAGAATGTCATTCTGCTCTGTCTATCGATTTTGGAATTTGTATATGCCACCGGTGAGCGTTGAAATACGGTACAGCACCATCTATCGGGTGAAAATGGCGATTTTTTTTCTTTCTATATTTGACTTACGCTTATTCTGAAACGTGTTGATACCAAATTTCACTGGAATATTCCAAGTGATTTTCCTTCCAGCGCCCTTTGAACACTTGCAGTTTAATTATGGCCACCCTGTACTTTAATTATAACCTTCTATTTGATATATTAACACTATATTACTATTAAATCATCATATTTAATTAGTTTAACAGTTTTCTTATAAAATTATTTATTTATCACATTATTTTATTATTTTTTTTACCATTTCAATACATTAAATAAAAAGCAATTTTTCGTTCTCATTCAACTGATAATTATTTAAGCATTTTTTGTTTGGAAGAACATGTTTAAAAATATTACAGTGAAATAGTTAAACAGTTTAATTTATTTTTAATGAAATGAAAATCATGCATTTTTGATTCCTCTAGTTTGATTCCTGCTCTATTTAAAACATTTTAAATGATGATTAAAAATCAAAAGATGATATGTGAAGTTTTCCTTTAAATTGAATAAAATAACACCAATTTGCAAAAAAACACAACCCCTTGATAAAATAAATTATTGCATTTATTATAACAAATATAAAACCACAATAATGAAAAAATATTTTTCCATAATCCTGTTGTTTACAAAATAGCTGCCCAAATTTATTTCACTTTAATGATGATGTTATTTTCGTAATGTAATGTATGTATGTTCATTGGCAAGATATTAATTCGAACTAGCAAAAAATTGTTATTCAGACATTAATTTCTTACCTTAAATAAATACAAGAAAAATACTCGTATACAGAACTAGCCATTGCTTGCTTACAGAATTTCAACTCTATAAATCTAAGAGTTAAAAAAAAAGGAAATATTTTTATAACGAATCTCAGCCTCCAACAACCCCGTTTACGATTCGATTTCCGCAAATTTCTTTCTTAGCGGATGTCTAGAGAACAAAAGAAACCTGATAGCCAAATTTCAAGTCTGTTGGTCTAATAGTTTAAAAACGGGGAAAATTGTTTCCATTATTATTTGAAAAGCCAATTAAATATTAAGACAGAAAAATAGTTTACATGCATGTTTACCATGTTTACATATACAACAGGGAACTGTAGATGGGTTCTTTGTTAGAAACTATGCATCCTGTAATATCAATCTTCTCCTATTGCTTATAGAAATCTATAAAAATGGTTTACTAATTAGCATGTTTACTATATTTACATATACAGCAGGGATAGGTACTGTGTTAAAAACTATACAACTCGTAATATCAATCTTTTCCTATTGTTTACAGAAACCTATTAAATATTAAGACAGAAAAATTGTTTACATGCATGATTACCATATTTATATATACAATAGGGAACTGTAGGTGGGTTCTATGTCAGAAACTGTGCAGTTCGTAATATCTGTCTTCTCCTATTGTTTCAGAAACCTATTAAATATTAAGACAGAAAAATGGTTTACATGCATGATTACCATATTTATATATACAATAGGGAACTGTAGGTGGGTTCTATGTCAGAAACTGTGCAGTTCGTAATATCAGTCTTCTCCTATTGTTTCAGAAACCTATTAAATATTAAGACAGAAAAATGGTTTACATGCATGATTACCATATTTATATATACAATAGGGAACTGTAGGTGGGTTCTATGTCAGAAACTGTGCAGTTCGTAATATCAGTCTTCTCCTATTGTTTCAGAAACCTATTAAATATTAAGACAGAAAAATGGTTTACATGCATGATTACCATATTTATATATACAATAGGGAACTGTAGGTGGGTTCTATGTCAGAAACTGTGCAGTTCGTAATATCAGTCTTCTCCTATTGTTTCAGAAACCTATTAAATATTAAGACAGAAAAATGGTTTACATGCATGATTACCATATTTATATATACAATAGGGAACTGTAGGTGGGTTCTATGTCAGAAACTGTGCAGTTCGTAATATCAGTCTTCTCCTATTGTTTACAGAAACCTATTAAATATTAAGACAGAAAAATGGTTTACATGCATGATTACCATATTTATATATACAATAGGGAACTGTAGGTGGGTTCTATGTCAGAAACTGTGCAGTTCGTAATATCTGTCTTCTCCTATTGTTTCAGAAACCTATTAAATTTTAAGACAGAAAAATGATTTACACGCATGCTTTACATGCAAATACCAGCACCACATCGACCGCAGAACTAATATATTTGATTGCTTAATTGATAGAATTTCTCTCTAAATTTTAAATGGGTCGTTCTTAAATGATTGAATTTGTCAGTGCAACGGGCCATGACCGGACCACTCAGAAAGGTATGTTGGCCCATGGGTCGCAGGTTCAGTATTGCTGGTTTAGAGTATCATGTATCTATCTCTGGCTCTCATAACTTTCCCTTCGGGATGGACACGACAACAACAAAAAATGACTTTGTAAGACAAAACATCTTTTAGCATGGTGAAATATAAAATGATCTAAATAAGTTCCAAGATTTATAAAGGAAAACAGATTTAAAATTATAAATTTTAATGAAACTCTAGAACTTTTAGAGCTTCTTGTTCAGTAGGAAAAAAATATAAACTTTTTGAGTTCGATAAAGAAAAGAAAGATAAAAATATAGGGAGGATGTATATTTTAATATAATTTAAGAGTATCCTATTTAATCGAGACTTTAAATTTTAATGATTGTTTCTTTTGAAAAAAATTAAATTTGCTAAACTTTTCAGCGCTTTAAAAACATATCTGATTAACTGATAAAAGTAAATATGTTTAAGTATATTATTGATGCATTCAACTGAGAAATAACACACAACTTCATGTTAAGAATCCTAAATAAATCAGTTTCAACTGTGTAATTCCGTATTTTATACATTCCAAGAAAATAATTATCCAGATTTACATTAAAATTTCAGTATTTCATTATAAAATACTGAATTATATTAATGTGAATCCATACAAGGACTCTAATTAAAAATAACTTTAAATGAATCGCAATAATATAATACAATAAAAAACTTAACAGCATTTTATTTTAATCAAAAATCAAAAGGTTTCCGAATAAAGCAATTTTAACTACGTGAATTTTAATGGCTTTAATTTAAATGTTAATGAGACTAGAAAAAAAAAGGAAAACTCTTTATTTTTTTTCTGATTCTGATTTTTAAGAGAAAGAGAATGCTTGTCTTAAATAAGCTATTCCTTCGAAATAATATATATTTAGATACTTACGTACTACATTGTCGGCCAATTTCGCCAAGTGAAAAGACATCACCAATTCAAAGAATTTCGTCAAATGCTGCCATCCTTATTATTACTCTTTTCGAACGCCCGCTGGAACGGATAACATGATTAGCTGTATATCGAGACATTTGGCGATATCTTTTGATTTGACGAAATCGATCGCCGATATAATACATAAGTACTTACATTTTTTTTTTATATTTCTGCAGAGTATCGGTATCTACTACCAATTTATTAGGTGAAATAAATATTTAAAAATAGTAAAAATGGTTTTTATGAGTCTTATATCATTACCGAAATCTAGTTCGTTGAATACAGGCTGCCTAGGCTCAAAATATCCAAAATGTATGGCTTATTATTACGGTACAACCCATCAGGATGTAATAAATCGCTCATTTGTGGAGTGGAAACCCCTCCGAGATTTTTTAGTTCTAGTCAGATCGGCCGCACTTGAGCGCATTATTCGGCAATCGCAGATAATAAACTTGTTACACTGACTTCTTTAGTAAAGATTTGGACGCCATAGCAAAAGGTTCAGTGCGTACTTTGGTTGACGAAATTTAAATCAGTCAGGGTGTACAGCAACAAGTTCGAACAGAATGGAATGTCGTTACTGGCTTGCCAAATGGACTTACCAGAAATCCTACAAAATAAATCCCACACAGCATCAACAGTGCCTTTTATCGCGAAAACTTAAGGATACTTGCCAGTTTTTGAAATACGAAACATTCCCTTTAAAGTTTTTTCCCATTGGTGGATAGATTATAATGTCGGAGGATGGTATTCCATTCTGTTCGAACACGTCGCTGTACACGCGTGACTGATTTAAATTCCGTTTACCAAAGTACGCACTGCACCTTTACTGTGATGTAAAAATCTTTACTAATGAAGTTAGTGTAACAAGTTTATCGTCTGCGATTGCCAAATAATGCACGCAAGTGCTGCCGATCGGACTAGACCTAAAAAATCTCGAAGGGGTTTCCAACCCACAGATGAACAGTTCATTTCAATCGGGGGGGGGGGGAGTTCTGTAATAATAAGCCATAACTTTTGGATACTTTAAACGCGGATTCCCTGTATTGATTCAGATGAAGTGTTACTCAAAATCCATGTTTTTAATTTATTGATTGCTAAATAACGTTACAGGTAGAAGAATCACAAGGTCCTTCATCAAGGGAACTAAGAATTTTCAGCCATGGTTAAGAGAGGAGGAAGACACATTAGCTGTCCTTTATTCTCCTAACTTCTACATCAAACCAAAGAAAAGAATTTGAGCCCCACCATATTTAACGAGAATTAGTCTCTTTCAAGATTGATATTGAACAGTGTCAGCCCTGAAATCAACTACTCGAATGCAACAGTTTGGCGTGTGGCATTATTCTGGGGCTTGCGATTACAACCATTTGGCTACCGAAGTCACTCAGTTCATGGATGATAACCTTAAAATAAAAGAGTACTGAAATCCACTTAAAGTAACATATTAAGCAATACATGTACATTTTGAAAGAAATTTCAGTAGAGGTATATTTTGTTTTCAAATTTTCAAAATTTATGTTACATATCGTTAGACCAATGCGGTAGAACAGATAGCTCCCAAACTTGTAGAATTTTCACCACAAAAGGAAATATGATTGATTAAGCCAGTACTTCGCAAATTTTCAATATTCTCGATCCAATATTCCGTTATAATTTTCATCGCGCCTTCTTCCAAACGAAAGCAATGTATTGAATTCAATAATACTATTCATTGATACAAAATCTACCATGCGACTTTATCCTCTTAAGTGAGACCCAAACTTTCCCTATTTAGGACCCAATGTTCAATCATAATTTCCATCACACCCCAACACCATACAAATAACAATGCATTTAATTCAATAATACTATACTTTGAAGCTAAAATTATTATCCGAATTTAACCTCCTAAGTGCCACCAGCGTATTATATAAACACCTCACTAAGCCAAAGCGTCAATTGTACCGGACGTATATATGCGTCTTTCTGAAGCACGATCTTTTCTACACACTACTATCCATAAAATTATTCCGAAGACTTTGGAATGCTCTTAAATGACCTTGACAGTGTTTGTGAAAGATTTACTTATATTAAAGAATCCCCTTATATGTTTATATCTTTTCTTCTCCCCCTCCCAATACATCACATACACGCGCTTATGTGGAAAACGATGGCATTGGGAAGTGAATGTCGTAACTTTTGATTGGCAGGTAAGAGATTATTTGTAAACCGTACAAATTAATCAATGCAAGTATAGATTTATAGATAATTCTTGTGTATAGTTTTATATGTGATAAGCCCATTGGTCCAATGGTAGTTATTAAACTTGTTCTTAACTTAGTATTGTTAAATTATTTATGAAATATTGTGTGTAGTACTGATTACATTTATAAGTGTATTATGTCAGTGCAAATGTTAATTTTATTTCTTATTATGTTAGAATGTATTTTGTTTGTTTGCTTTCAGTAAATTAATATTTTTTTTAAAAATAATCTTTTGTTTTCGACTTTTTTCTATGCTCGCGTTCCCCTCGTAAAGTAATCACGCCCTTCTAGGGGACGTGTGCCCATAGTTTAAGAAATGCTGCTATAGATGATATTTGGGATGAAAAAGAACACAGATTACGTAGTCAGCCAAATAGACCATCCTGTTGGCATTTACTTCAGCTGTTTTGGATGCTTGGAAGTCAATTCCTATGTCCAACTATCAAAAATTGGTCAAAAGTCTTCTCAGACGTGTTCTGGCTTACCACAAAACAAAATAAGAACCTAACATTTTATGCCTCAGGACTTTTCGAGCCTGCACCACTGGATACATTGGACTAGATCAGATTTTTTGGGAAGAGTACCATTATCTAATAAAAAAAAGTTTATGCGTGCCACTTCAAATTTTTCCAAATATTAAACAAAAAAAAGTTGTTCCATGTTAGTGTATTATGGGATTTTCGTGCAAAAAACACATTTTTTAACACAAGTCTATGTAATGGTATGTTAAAAATAATACAATAAAAAAAGCAAAAATACTAATTAGGTTCCATTGTTAATAAACTTTTTACAGGTTCCATCAGTTCAGTCAGGCATAAAAAATAATTAATTTAAAACATTTTAGTCTAAATAATTATTAAACCTTACTAATTATTTAATACTTACTAATAGTGGGTTTTTAAATTGTACTCCCCCCCCCCCCTCGCCCAATCATATATATTAGGATTAGCTCTTACAGATGCTAACAAAACAAAGTTTTTTTTCGTGCATACAAAATAGGTTTGGGAGATATTTTGTTTTTATGTTCTCAATAGAAAATATTTTATCATACACATGCTGATCCAAATTTTGAAGGGGGGGGGAGAGGGGTCTAAAATAACCGCATTTCAATAAAATTGTGAAAAATGTGTATTTATTATTATTTTTTCAAATTTTTCAATAAGGCATCGCGTTTCAATATTACTACTTCACCGTGCCGCACTGTGGGTTGGCCATCCCTATTCTAGATCAACGTGTCTCAAACTGTTGAGTGCGCACTCCAATAGGGGGGGGGGAAGCGAGCATATTGAAAAGTCAAAAACAAAAGATGGTTTAAAAAATTATTAATTTACTGAAAGTAAACAAGTGAAATTTATTCTGACATAATAAAAAACACATACATTTGCACTGATGTAATACACTTATAAATATATCAGTAATGCACAATGCATTTGATAAATAATTTAACAATAACTAACTACTACAAGAACAAGTTTAATAATTACCAGTGATTCATGGGCTTGTCATATATAAAATTATATACAAAAATTAACCCATATCTTGATAATTTGTACGGGTTATAATTAATCCCTTCACAGCCGATTAAAATTTGCTCCATTCGCTTCCCAATGCCCCCATTTTCCACGTAGATACCCGTATTTTGGTAAAATGGGGAAGGGGGAGTAAGGAAAGGGAAAAAGGCCAATCTTTTGAAATGAGTACATCCTTCGGAAACACTGTGACAAGTTCCTTTTATAGCATTCCAATACCTTCGAAATAATTTTATGGATAGAAGTGCGAAGAAAAGTTCATACTTCGAAAAGACGTATATATACGTCCGGGGCAATTAACGCTCTGGCTAAGCGAGACGTTTATTTATGCCGGTGGCGTTTAGGAGGATAAAGTCGTATTGTGTAGTTTTCGTGTCAAAGTATACTGTTATTGAATTCAATTTATTGTTTTCGTTTGAAGGTGGGGTGATGAAGTTATGATTGAATATTGGGTCGCAAACTTTGAAAGATTGAGAAGCATTGGGCTAGATAGATGCTTTAATAAATGAATAATTTTCTATTAGAAAGACATTTTATTAATAATTTTAACACTGATCAAGAAAAACTACACTATTGTTTTGAAGGCTTTTACTTCAAAGAGTAGGAAAAATAACTTGTATTTAATATTATTAGGAAAAAATAAATTTCTGTCTGCACTACAAATTATGTTGTAGATGATCTTTGGCATTTTCATGAGATTTACATTTCTCTAACTAGATCAACTTCTTATTAAAAGGTTTTTCTTCACTTGACTTATTTTATGCTTAACAAAATACCATACAACTGACTTTCAAAAAACAAGTTAACCTTGATTCTTTCCTAATTCTCCTTTTTATGATTTTATAATGAAGAAATTTTTTAAAAAACTAGCAAGTTATCATTATACACACATAAAACTGAAATAATTAGTATATCAACAGAAGCAAAAGAAATTCAAAATATCTATCTCTCTTGTGCTTATAAAATATACAAAATATCAGAAAACTTTTGATGAATTTTTGATAAAAACCCTAAAATTTCCAAAAACTTCATTTTTAATTTTTCTTAATCAATAAATAATAATAAAAACCTGAAGGAATATAAGTTCAAGTAACATTTCTAAATGAATATGGATGTATGCATCTCTGATAGAAAGAATATTAATGTGTTCAATGTTTAATATTTTACTAAAGTATGTATTTTTCTTTATTTCTCTCACTGTCTAGAATTTCTTTCTAATTTCGTACTTAAAATGCAATTTATTAACGCAAGTTTCTTGCCCTCTGCTAGAATTAACTTTTTTTAAAAATATTTCATGCCTGAAAATATTAAAAATTTGGTGAGCATCGTTCTTTTTTTTGTTTGTAATTTTGATTAATACGCAAGTTACAGATTAAATACGTTAAGTTATTTAAATATAAAACATTTCCTTAATTAAAATATTATTTTTAACATGTATATAATAGTAGTTTTATACGTATGTTTCTTGAATTATTAATATTGGTTTCTACTTGTACATAAATAAGTAAAAACATTTTCTTAAATGAAATTGAGATAAAATTTTTGGATAACATTCTGATAGTGAACATTCTTTATTTTTTTCCATGTTATAATATGAAACTACTTAGCACTTACCTTAATAAAAATATAGTAGGATATCCTTGAAAATCATTCTTTCGTTTAAAACTCTGTGCTGACCCGGAGGTTGCAGGTGTATGAGAGTTCGGAGAAGCAGATATGATGTTAAAAATAGATACTGTTATGAATTTTCTGTAAAATAGTGTAAATAATCTGTATTTGTGGATGTGTAATGCATTTATATTACTCTATGTTATATTTACTTTATGTTAAAATTCTAATACAGTAGAACATCATTTATTCGAAAGTTTATTATCCGGAGCTTCAAATATCCAGACCAAAGTCCGGATACGTTTTCGAACAGTGCAATGCTCAACAGTTGTTTCGCGTGAGGCCAAAACTGACGGGAAAATCCGAAGTGAGGGATATTTGGGGAATTTCAGTTGTCTGATTTGGTAAACATTTGCGCGGAATATTAGGTCAGTTTGTTTCCAAGTGAAGGTTGTGTATGTTCTCTTTTGTTGAGTTTTGCTGATGTAGAAACCCAGATGGCATACGACGCAGAAGACTGTGGATTTCAAATGCTAAATAATGACTAGATTGTGACTTACGTGCAAGAAGAATTCAACTTTGTTGACGATGAAACGGATGAAGGCGAGGGCAACAACAGCAACAACGAAAGTAGCAAGGGTCCATCAAATGCTGACGCGTTTCTGCATTAGAGACAGCTATGGATTGGTATGAACAACAATCAGAGTGCTGTTCTACTCAACTACTGCTGCTCAAGAGAATCAGAGGCCTTGCAGCGAAAAACGAAGGTGTGCAATGGTACAGCGAAAAATAAGTAATTATTATTTTCCACAATAAAAGTAAAATTGCGATATTTTGCACCTAAATAGTTTTTTCTCCCAGCACGTTTCCCGCATGTGATGATTTTCAATATTCGTATAGTGTCCGGTTTCATATACTCCATGGATAGCATTCGTTTTTCGGTTATCCGAACCATCGCGTATCCGAACGATGTCCGGCCCAATTGATTCGGATTTTAACTACGTTCAACTTATATATATATATTTTTCAAACAACGCCTTCCCTTACATTATAATGGCGATTAGATGAAAACGTGGCGAAATCTTAGAGATAGAGTCAAGTTGGCATTTTTTTTGACGACCATTTTTGTCCAATTCGGGACTTTCTGGATTCTTTGGAAACTAGTGCAGAAATCCACTATGCCAGCGGATCTTTCTCGAAAGATCAGCGAGAAATATAAATAGGGATACGCTCGCCGAGCTGAGTCTGTCTTGTTTCGGCTAGCGGTTAGTTAGTATTGCTTTGACTAGCGATTAGTAGACTTACTTGCCTTGACCGTGATTACCGATTAACTCGTTTTTTAATTGGACGAGCGGTGCTTGTGAATAATCTTGTACATACGTGTATTTTAGACACTGATAATTGTGTCTGAGTGCTGTTGAAGGTTTGAAGACCTTCTGAGATTTATTCTGCGAATATTGCTGCTGAATTCTGTATTTCAATTTCCTGTATTTTTGACACAATAAATTCTGATCGTTGTTAAAGAATTGTCTTGTTCATTGTGACTGATTTGCATAAAATCCTCAAACCCCGATCAACGTAACAATGCTTTTATTTTAGATCTAACATTTTATGCATGATTTACAACTTTATTGCTTTATCTTGTCCTAAATCCATATCCTTAATCTAACTTATGAGATTATTCAAAATCGCTTATCTAGTTCTAGGTATTTGCTTATCTAGAATCGCATTTCTTTATGCAAATCCTTCTCGAATCACGATAATTTGTTAGAGATCCACTGCTATTTCCATCCACAACTCCCGGTGGGTTCGTTGACAAAAAAATTTCAAGCCGCACGACTTTCTGTTCGCAATTTACTTTCTACTGTATCGAGATTTTACGATTAATCTCACATACCCCAGTGTCAGGGTTTAAATAGCATTTACATTTGTATAAAATCAAGTCATCTCTACGACTGTTTTTAAAAAAGCGGATTTTAAACTAAAATAACAGTTCGTGAGTGGTTTTTAAACAAAAATAATAGTTAAAGAACAACTTTCCTGAGTAGTTAATGTACCTTGAATAGAACCTGTCACACTATGAAATGAATGTTTTATTAGAAGCCTAAATTCATACAAAGGATTTATTTTTTCTTCTCTAACATTCTTTAAAATTAATAAGTAGAACTAAATTCCACTCTACATTTAGACAATTTACAGATTTATTTTTAAACTAATGAAAAATTGTTTTCAAATGAACCTGCTTTACAATTTCTAAAATTAAAAATAGCCCGAGCAAGGATAAAATACTTATAAATTTCATGAACGTTTTTAATACTTTGTGTCAAATTATAAATGTGTTGCTCTTGTACTTTTCGCAACATTGTAAAAATTAAATAAATATACCCATTGCATTTTACCGCATTGCAAGCCATTTTGTAATATTTCCACTTACGCAGGGGCGTAGTTACTACCGTAGCAGCCGTATCAATGATACGGGGCCCCAACATGAGCCCCTAATAGGGCTTTCTTTTCTGAAAAAGGGCCCCGAAGGAGTTTCCATACAGGGCCCACTCAGAACAATCTATGCCAGTGCACTTACGCATTAAGTTTTGTTTTGTACAACTGCAAGAAGTAGCTAGATAAAATCACTGATAAATCTCCTGTTGAAAGAATCTAGTTCTTCCAGATTTCTTAATGATATACCGTATTATGTTTCGTAATCCTATTACATTTTATCGTTAAAGAATTCATCGAAATGATGCTCTAGATACAGAAATTGTTTTCTAAGCCAAACTTTATTTCCCCCCTTTTTCCCCTTAGAATATCATTTATCCCATTCGAGAAAAAAAAGAGCAGATTTCTTAGGGAGAACATTGAACTTAGAACAATTTTTAGAAACAGCCCAAAGGCTTAAGTAGAAAACAGGAAGACATCGTCTGTCGATATTTTTATAAGAAATTTTTAAGTTCGAATGTTGATGCAGGGCTTTGAGAAGCTTCTTAACAACAAACAGGCTCCATTTTTTTCCTATTTCAAACCCGTTTTATTCTAATTATATTCCTTTTCAGATGCAGTATATTATCTGAGTACAATGGACTTTCAGACCATTAAACTCTAGTTTTATAAATGTCTTGCAAGTCTCCCCTTCGAGAATGTTAAGGAATTTTGACTTTGCTTATTTTTAATTGCTCTGAACAGGCATTTGGATTTGAAACTATGCAAAGAACAACGTCTTTATATCCATGTCCTTTTATAATAACGTCGTGTTTTCAGTAACCATGATAACCATATTCACTCGTGGTACCATGTTTTGAGACATATGTAACATGAACCTGTATACTATCCCAGCATTTAGAGCAGTGATTCCCAAAGTGGTCCATATGGACCCCCAGGGGTCTATGACAACCTGAAAGGGGTCCATGACAGCGAAAAAATAATTTGAGGGTCCATGATGTGTAAATGGGGGTCTACAATAGTGGCTCTCCTTAAACCATATCTTGACCTTGATTTTAAGAGAAAAATTCATCGGATATATATGAACCATTTATATAAAATCTTTTATTTTTTTCTAAAAAAATATGTTGAGAATTGGGGGTACAGCTTAGATTCGAGTTAATACGGTAATTGGTATTCTAAGTCTGCAACTTTACATGTCAGAAGTGCTACAGCCAGTGACTGTCATTACCTGCAGGATTTTTATTGGCTAAGTAACAGCACCAAAATACGTGATTGAATCTCGCATATAGCAACTTATAATTCCTCGATCGACATCCTATCTCATTTCTGTGTTAACTGATTTGTTCCTCGGGCAAGCACACATTTTAAATAAAATGCAAGTACAGTATTTATTCGATTCTAAACCTAACACTCAATTCTCAACATGTTTTTGAGAAAAAAAAATGTGTAAAATATTCATCGATATCCGATGCTGAAGAAATTATTCATCAACTTCCATGCCATCCAATGCGTTTGTTATACAATATTTGTTTTAAAGAATGTAATGTAGAATAATGTAAAAGAATTATTAAAGACTTTTGAACACTCAGAAAAAAATATATAGTTTAACTTAAGCCATCGACGCATACATGTTTCTTCTGTGTTAAATTTTCTGTTTCTGTTTTAATTTTTAAAATGAGTCTCCTATCTCATACTTACGTCATAGTGAAGTCGTCTTGAAGCTGTTACCGACATATTTGATGTTAAGGTATCCGACTATCCTAAAACTGTGAATTTTGCCAAAAATTTACAATATTTTTATGACTTTATTTTATGGGCCATCTTATTAGCTTTATAAAAATACCAAGTTTGTCCTTTTCCGTTTACTAGAACAAACACTACAAGTGTTTTAGTAAAAGCAGATGTCATTACTTTAAGCAAGATGTCAAACTTTAAAACGCGTTTTACTCGAAATGTAATTTTTTGAAAATAATCAAAACGGGGGTCAGCGATTGCTCAAAAAGTTTTGAACACAATTAACTGAAATTTTTTCTGTAAGTTCTATATAATAGTAGAAGTGTTTTAACCTTCAGATTTATCAATCACAGTTTTATTACAAAATTTACAGTCCCTTATGTGAATATAATCACTGTCTTTTTAAGCATTTTCATATAATAACCGAGATAAAGTGCTCTCGTTTTTGTAAAAAAAATATCTCTATCCTGAAGGACATTTCAAAATTGAATAATATAGCAACACATTAGATGGAAAAAATTGAAAATTTGTTCATAAACCTTTGGTGCAGAATGGGCCGCGTTTATGCTATTTTTTGCCAATTTTTACCTATTTTTTCCTATTTTAGTAAAAATAATTTCTTTTTCTCTTCTTAATTTTAGCACATTTTTCTTAAAATGCACTAAACAAATCTAAAAATAACAAAAAAAAATCCCCATATCTCCTTTTTTAAAAAAAAAGTTGTTGTAACCAGTCGGATTCCTTAAGGTGATGAAAAGAAAGCGTATTCAAAAACATTTTTTTAGATTCGATAAGTCCTCAATGCAAGTGGCCAAAATGGACTGCTAGATTTTTTCTTTGAAAGTTGCGGATACTTAAATTTCCTCATGCAACAAATGTTTTGCTTCAATACTAAGCCGCACCCGATTTTCAGTAGCATTGAAACTGGAAAAATATTGTGCTTTGATTCAAATAAATACGACATTTAAATGTAGATATAAGGCTTCCGTAAAGCTTTGTTCTTGAAACCCACGACAGGAGTTTGGGAAGGAACTATAACAAATAGCCCCACCTAGCTGCAAAACTTTCTCGGTAGTTTTTGAAGATGTTAGGAGATATATGGACGATATATTTGAACCCCGTGTTTAACATCTTATGAGCTGTTATCGTGGAATTCTTGTTAATGCATGAGAACGTTCGGCCAAATCGAACATGTGTGGGATCGGAATAATTGCAAACATAAGATATCACTCGAATGGACAGGCCATCTTACTCACCCGACTTGAACCAAACTGAGCATGTGTAGGATGCTTTACAGCATAAAATTTCTCCCCGAGCCTGCAAAAGCCGAAAAGTGGAATTTTAGAAGAACGGCGCGCAATTCACCAAAACCTGTTGAACACTTCGGGGAATTCTATGAAATCAAGATGTGATTCATTGGTATTTGCCTGAGATGGCTCTACACCAGTGATTCCCAAAGTGGTCTATATATTCCCCCAGGGGTCTATGACGACCTGTAAGGGGTCCATGTCAGCGAAAAAATAGTATGGGGCTCTACGACAGTGGCTCTCATTAAACCAGACTGTGACTTTAATTTTAAAAGGAAATTTAATCAAGTGGAAAACAGACTTACCTATTTAACAGATTTATTTCCTAAATTGAATGAGGTTAATTTCCATTTACAATTCAACAGCATAAATTTTATTAAAACAAGGATCCCATTTTAGGCTTTCTTGCCAGAATTAAGCTAAAGGAGTATATGAATGGATGTCGCAAATTTCCCCAGTTTCTCAATTGTCTCAGATAATCTACCCGGAAAAAGACGTTTTAACCTATGTTCACCATTTAAATGCTCTTTTTTAGATTTTGGAACTAGGTTTGAAATCATTTTGACTATCATTATATCACAGTAGGCAATTAACTCATATGGTCCCATTGAAAAAAATTGCCATATAACAAGAGAAACAGATCAGGAAAGGTAGTAGTGCAGATCTTAAAGTAAAGTTAAGAAACGGGTGTCAGAACAGTTTTGGATTTAAAATGTCATACCAGTTATTTATCTCGTGGAGTATTGTGAAAAAATTTTTAATTGTTTTTCTGTTTTAGAAGGAGTTATACTTGCCAATTCTCAAAACTAAAAAAAAAGAAGAAGAAAAGACTGGACACAAAAAAAAAAAAAACAATTAACTGAGAAGTACTTAGGCTAAGAGATTACGTCCAATGTTGAAAATTTGTTATTGCATCTCCAGATTCATTCCTCCCCCTAAATTATTTGCTTGTTGTTCAGTTATTTTATATATTAATTAAATTGTAATTTAATTAACTAGCATGAGTTTTCTTAAGTTTTAAATACACTGCTGTTAAAATTTTAAAGGAAGTAGCTCTATACTTACTGTCAACAACTCATTTAAATTGATGAATTTAATACTAGGTAAGTAGGGGTCTACCCCGAACCGAAAAACAGGTGAAGGGGTCTATGAGGCAAAAAAGTTTGGGAACCTTTGCTCTACACTATTACTAAAGAAATAAAATTTAACTTAATTTTTCCATCCTTTTCGAATTTCCATAAATTTGATTTTAATTTCATTGTTTTGCGAATAATTAACTATCAAATATTGTAGTTTATGTTAACTAATGATTTTGTACAAATTTCTATCAATATTTTTTTATGAAACATCAGTCATGTTTTATTTCTATTAATATCATTTTTCCTTATAACCAGTATATAATATATACATCGCATGATACCTAATACCATTTGTTTACCATCTTAACGGCAATATGATGACGACGGTAAATTTATACTTGCAGAAAGCGCAACTTCTTCAAACTTTTGGGGTGAGTTGACTTAATATTGCATCATTTACCGGATTCGACCGATTCGCGTGCTAAGATAAATATTATTTGCGTTCAGAACATTCTGAACTTGTTTTCTTGATAAAAATGATCTGAGGTCATTTAGATTGGAGAACTTTTCTGCCATCGTTAACTTGATGTGTTTTCACTGCTCTTATGTTTTGCGATCGTCTTATTGTTGCCATGGTATGTAACATCTTCTGAATATATCTAATCAGCATTACCTTGTAAATGTGTACAGCAATAAATCTTATTTCTTCGATTACGATAAAATCCAAAATATCATGAGAAAAACACGTGCTTATTATATATATAAGTGTATGTGTGAGCGTGTGCTTGTACGTTGTTCTGTATGTGTGTAAATGTTCAGCAATGAAATCGTCATATAAACATGTGCGTGCGTGTGCGTGTGTGTGCGTGCGTGCGTGCGTGCGTGTGTGTGTGTGTGTGTGTAATATTTCACAATGGAAATCGTCATATAAACATGTGTGTGTGTGTGTAATATTTCACAATGGAAAACGTCATATAAAAATGTGTGTGTGTAATTTCTCATGAAATCGTATATGTGTGTGTGTGTGTGTGTGTGTGTGTGTGTGTGCGTGTGTGTGTGTGTGTAATATTTCATAAAGGAAATCGTCATATAAACGTATATGTGTGTGTATATGTATGTATATCCGAGAGGAGATATCAAAATTAAAGCTAGTCAGGATTTACATAAAATTAAAGATATTGATCATTTTCTCATTCATAAATTCTCTATAGTCGAAAGAGATGATGTGAAAAGCTCTTCTGAATGCTGTGCTGTACATTTCATGATTGATTATTTTTTAACATAATTTATTAAAATATTTTATATCTTCATTATTTTCCAATTAATATTTAAATATCTTTAAAATATAGTACATCCTATTAGTATTTTTTATTACAATAAAACTAATGAGACCTACACTGCAAAGTAATGTTTGTAAATATCCTTATTTATTCTGAAATTTTAAATAGACATCATAAACAGTTTGTAATAGGCAATTTAAGTGTTCTAAAATAAAATAAAAACATTCGAATTTTAGGCCTAATTTTTTAACAATAATTTATATTCTTTTTTATTCATACTCTCAGTCATACATTTTCAACTGCAAAGGTAAGGCTAAGAACCTGTTACATATACTTAAAACTACTTCTCGCTGCCCTAAATCAATGACTGCTAAAAAAACATAATATTTTTCCATTTTGAATTGTTTAGCTTAATGAAAGGTTTATAGCACAATTTAAACCTTGTATACGATTTATAATAATATATTCTTATTTATTTGTGGCTGTGTTATGTCTAAATATGGTTTTTTAGTTTTAGCTCAGGTTATGTTATATATATATATATATATATATAGTTGCCAATCCGCGGTATAGTGGTTAGCTAAACTGACTGCTGTGCCGTTGGCTTGGGTTCAAATCCCGGAAAAGGCATGGATGTTTGCAAATATATAGTGCCCCTCGTGGAATGGGTGTACTCTGAATACCCATCTAGCCCCAAGTCCCCTCATGAAGCTGAGGGAAGGGGAAGAGAAGTGGGAAACCCTAGACCACCCCCAGGATTTTCCCTTCAAAATAGGAGTGGTATCGAGTAAAATTGCCCTGTCACCTGTATGGTGCTCAAAGCTACCTGCTAACGACAAAAGTAAATGTAGCCCTTTGCCGCGATGTACTTCACAGGATGAGTGTTACATCTTTTAAATTAGCAAAAGGAAGGAAAAAGCAGAAGGAAATGGAAGAATAAAACTTGAAATGGACTCTTCATTCTTTAAAACAATCTTAAATTGACAGAAAATTTTATCAAGTGTAGTTTGAAAGATTCTTGATTCTCCTAAAAACGATGGAAACAAAAGATATTGAAATTTTTTAACTAAGAAATGAACGTATGATAAGCATAAAGAAGGTACGCTAACCGCCGCCCATTCGGTATATTGGTTAGTGAAGCTGAATGTGGCGCCGTAAGACCTGGGTTTGAATCCCGGAGAAGGTATGGATGTTTGTAAATGTATAGTGCCTCCGCGCGGCTTGGGGGTACTCAAAATGACCGTTGAGCCCCAAGTCCTCTTGTGAGGTTGGTGGAAGGGGAAGGAAGTGGGAGACCCCTGACCACCCTCAGGGTGTTCTCCCTTAAAATTGGGGTGGAACCGAGCCAAATCGTACTGTCACCTGCATGGTGCTCAAAGCTAAGGCTAGCGACAAGGGTAAGAATCTAGCCCTTAGCCACGATGAATTTCGAAAACCTTGACCTGATGTTACTGTCCATCAGGTGGCATAAATAACAAATATATACGAATAAATCATAAGAAATTTGGCACTAAGCCTGTTTTAAATTCTTAAAAGTTTTAAGGTTTTACTATTATAACTAAACCGGTTTTATTAATCTTTTATACATTGTATTTAATATATTTCCTATATTGCTTGGTACATTATTAAATAGACCTGAATTTTTTTCGTATTGATGGCTACATTTTTTTGTATATAATCAGGTTTTTTAATTAATTTTAAATATTTATTTCGCATTATCTTACAATATCATGTTGTGTGTTTTATTTTGTGCATTACAGATTTTTGTGCTTTATTATTTGGGGTAATTCTTGTTTTGTTTTCTTTTAATATGAATTATTTTTTCAAGATCGTATGTAAGTTACTTTTTCATGAGTTTGCTTTACAATGTATCAGTGACTGGCAATTTTTTTAAGTGTTAGCTAAACTTTGCTCGAGTGTGCTCTGATTAGTTATAGGTACATCATCGTTACTAAATTACCTTTCTTTAAATGTGGCTGTAGATTTTGTATTTACATATATGTGTGTCTTTTTTTTTCGCAATTCTTACGTAGGCCATTTTGATCTAAGACTTGGTTTGGTTCGGATTTGGTGTGAGTTTTTATGTAGCCTCCTGATTATGTATAATAAATCCTTATTACGTTTTTTACATCTAAACCCCAATTGTTTCTACTAGTTAATAGAAATTTACTTCATTAAGACTACTCTCTATGTATTCTAAGACTACTCTGTATATAGATTTACTAAATTGTATAGCCAAATGGCTATACAATTTAGTAAATCTGTATACAGAGAGTCAAAATTTCTCTACAAAAGAAAGCTGAATAAACATGATCAAACTGAAAAGAATTGAAATTGCAAGATAACCAGACAATCGAATTTAAACGGAAATATGAAAAATTAAAAGAATACAATTAAATATAAAAATATATAAAAGCATGGATGCTACAGTATGAAAAACATTGCTGACTTAGTACAGTTTATGTATAAAATAATTTATATAAAAGAGGGGTTGAACATGTTTTATGGCTAGCCTACGTTCCCCCCTTTCTGTTAATAATACTGAGCAAAAACCTATTGAAAAAAAGGGATAGAAAATCTAAATCCATTATAAGAAAAATGTAACTTACCTAAAAATTGCATTCAAAAATGCAGAGCCCACGCTGAATATGAGGACAATAAACAAGTTATTGCCAGATTCTGGACCCAAATGCAAATTCAAAGCATAGGAATGGCTGAAAAGTAGCCCTCAGCCAAAGTATGAAGATAATAGAAATGATAAATTAAGATATGTAAACATACTACCATTATCTTAGGGACACTAAGATTATATATGATTTAAAAAATAATAAATTAAATTAAATTTAAAAAAAGAAACCTAAGAGAACAAGGAATTTTGTCTAAAATTAGAATTTGGAAGTAGCTATAACTATCTAGGAAGAATAATAAATTTAAAAATAACCTATTAATAAACTATGGATATTTAATCCTTACTATTTAGAATTTCTTTATTAAAATATCTATTAATAAAATTAATTGGGTACACTTTTGAATTAAGCAGTATTTAGTAAAATGTCTATAGTTTTTTTTATTCTGATTTATTTGAAACTAGAAATTTATTACGTTGCATGTAATTAATAGCAATACTTCTGAATATAGAAACATGTACATTACTCTCCCAATGTGGTACTTTTAAAATTTTGAATTCCAAGTATTCTCGTTTGTCATAAATCTTAGTAATTATTTTATTATCTTTTAATTTAATTTCACTCATTACGATATCTCTGTAAATGTTAAAAATATAGACCTGAAATTTGACAGGGGTCTGCTAAGAGCGGGCTTTGCAGAAATCGAGGTTAAAGGTGGAAAGGAGATTATAGAATAAAATTCCCTTTTTTAAAATTTTTTTTTAACTTTTTGGCCTACAGACTTGAAAATTGGGAAGCAAGCATCATTTGTGGAGTAGAGACCCAGTAAGAACGGGTTGTGCGTAAATCATCTTTCAAAGGGATTGTGGGATACGGTGGCGTAAGCAATAAATATGCTCCTGGTGACGAAAATCGAATTTTTCCTTTTTAAATCAGAACAGGAAACCTATAAGACTGTATCCTATAACTATTGAAGTATTAACGTTAGGACTTAGGTATATCAATAACTTAAATCATTATAGACATACAACATCACGTTTTTCCCAGCGAAACAGCTGAGTAATTGCTAGTGCTACATATCGATGTTATGACTAAGAATTGTAAGACAAGTTTTAGCTTAGGCTGTGATTTTATAATGGATGAGAATTTGTGAAAATAATAAGTTTTTTTATACAGATTCTTGTGATGTGCAATGTAATTTACGTAATTTAGAAATCAAACGTTTCAAGATAAGTACTTTCAGGAATTATAATGCTACATTGATTGGCATTACATACGTGATAGACAGAGTAATTTGGTTTGTAACTATACTAGCGTTTTTCAAACTGTGGGGCGCGCCCAACTAAGGGGTGTGATAGCTCTGCGAGGGGAGCGCGAACGTATTATCAAGATAAGAGTTAATTTTTGTATATAATTTTATATGACAAACCCATGGGTTCACTGCTAATTTTTTTAACTTGTTCCAGTAGTATTGTGAAATTAATTATGAAATGCATTGCGTGCAATACTGATGTATTTATAAATTTATTATATCAGTGTAAATGTGTATTTTATTTTTTATTATCTGGGAATGTATTATATTTGTTTACTTTCAGGAAATTAGTAATTTTTTTTAAAATAACCTTTTGTTTATAACTTTTCAATATTCTCGCGCCTCCCTCGTAGAGTTAGTTATCAGCCCCCCTAGGGGGTCGCGCCCCACAGTTTGAGAAACACTGTCTTGGAAACGCAATTAAAAGCATAAGTATGAAAGTATTCTTTTGAAAATTATTTATGACATGCAAATATTAAGTGTATCGTTTATAATCAAGAAATGTACTAAATTTTGGAATTGAATGTCAAGGATAACTATAATATGACGTTTAATCAAATAAAACTTTCTGGAAAAGTTGTAATCTCTATTTATGATTCTTGAAACACTCAGATATCCGATATTTTACGAGAATATATTTTTTCTCCTTTCGTTGCATTAAATGCCCTTTCTGCAGTAAACATCGATAATGTCCATCATTTCTGGTTTGATTTGTAGTTCTGATACTAAGATCTTCAAAACATCCATGCAGTCAACAACAACTTGCAATATTTCTTTCAAGGTAATCCCAGCTAAGGTCTTGCTTTTCTGTCATAAGCCGATTTCTGGATGTAGAAAAAGTATATTTGGCTATAAGTCATCCTCTCAGAAGTACATATGAGTAGAAGTTTTCGCTGTACGTAACCCTTAAAAAAGTGAATTTTATTATACGGTTTGGTATATATTTATTCTAGGCCATATTTCTCTCTCTCTTACACTATTTTATCCATACATATATATGTATTTTTCCCTTTTTAATGCATGGCTATTTTTAATTTCTTTCATGCATGTATGTTTTCTATTTAAAACTATACTATAAGTCTATTTTTACTACACACAAACAAAAACTGTGAGTATCATTTTTTCCATTCAAATAGTGATGTGAGGCCGCAGTAGAGTAGTGGTCAAGGTCACTCATGTTGGCATGCCATGAGTTCGAGCCAAGTATCGCTAAAGACCCGCCGTGTATAGGGAGCCGATGCACGTTAAATATGTCGATGTTCAACCGTCTATAAATTGGAGTGGTGTGGAAGTTAGGAGAAGGAGTGCCAGCTCAGGTTTAATCCTAGTAATTTGGCTCAACATTACAAAGCCCTTTGTCAATAGTACTCGTCCAGCTTTATAATGTGACATTAACGTGAAATCACTAGCACGTAAAAAAATGGCCTTAAGTTCTCGCGCAGGGTGTGTCATACCCAAGGGTGTTTACATTGTTTTTTTACCGTAAAATTTGTATACAAAGGTTAAAAAGAAGAAAAGTAGAAAATACAGTATGTTTATTACATTTTTCAAACGTAAATTTGGTTTTCTGTTCTTTTTATAAGGGCATTCAGTGTATTGTTCATAAACTCATTTAATCTCAACGTGAGTGAGTGCGATGTTTTCACTGGATCTTAATTTTTTTTCAATCTGTATTTTTTTAAAACTAAACATATAGGAGTAAGCTTCTCTATTTTATAAATTCAAAAAATTTGGAATTTCTTTTTTATCTTCTCTTCTTGTTCCAGCATATTTTTTTTTTCAAAAGTACATCTGAAAGTGGATAATATGTGTACCAGTTGTCTTATTTAAAATTACGTTCTTCTCAAATGTTTTTGTGTCTCTACATATAAAACATTTATTTTCAACAGTGCCTTCCTTTTCTAAATCTGGATCGATTTCATTGGAGGAATCATACTTGTTGTTATACTCTCCATCATTTGATTTTTCCTCATCATAAGCACGAAGAGAACTCCTTTATCCGAAAATTCTGTGTGTTGCACCATATCTATTAAATACTGCGTGCAATAAGGGTGGATCTGTTGTCTTTCTTAAATACCGAGATAATACAACTGCAAAGCACAAGGTGTCCGCCGGGCAAATTGCTTCAAACTTCACGTGTGAGCTCATAGCAATTAGGATAGCCCTAGATATAATTGGACAGATATCGCTAATTCCGACGGCACCATTGTCCTCTCCGATTGTAGATCTGCTCTTGAGGCCATCAAGAAAGGAAAAATGGGATTCACAAAAGAAATCAATTCTCTTTTATTTTCCATTGGTGCATTGGGCAAATCATGCACCCTCCAGTTGATCCCGGCCCATGTTGACATGGAAGGGAACGAGATGGCCGATTTCCTTGCCAACGAAGCCAGAACACTTGAACCTGTAACTTCTTCGACTGCGGTCTTTGATGCCAACGCAGTCGCAAAACAAAAGCTTTCTTCAAACCTACGGAAAAAATTATCGCTGCCAGAATTAAATTATAGTCGGTAAATTACAACAACAATAACCAGACTAAAGACAAAACATTTTAAGGGCATGAAGATTCTGCCCGATCAATCCAGATCATATGTGAAATGCAAGCACTGCCCAGGCACGCAACTGGATCCCAAACACCTATTCAGCTGTCCTTCCATTGTTGGTTATCTTATTAAATTAGACAATGACTACAGCATGGACATCCTATACTCGGATCGTACCACGGATGTTGCCATGACAGTGATTCACGCCTTTGGCAGTATTTGACTACATCTTTATTTTGTTATATACGCCTTTGCACTCTGTCATACACACCACCAACAACGACTGCATACATTAAATTACTTAAATATCCTATTTCTTCATCATAACTACAATAATATGTCATAACATAAGGCAGATTTAAAACGTGCTCATGTACTTAGAACTGTAACGGTGATTCACGCGCAGGGTATGACATACCTGAAGAGGTGATATCCACAAATATTTATTTGGAATTCGCCTACAAGCTAAGTCCCCTCAAAGGATACGACCTTAAAGTCAGCTACACGAGAAACTATCCATTTCCCAAAAAGGTTCAGAATAAGCGTTAAAAAAATTAGATGGCGGGTATGACACACTCTGCGCGAGAAGAAGGGCCGAATTAACTTGTGTTCCAGGCAGCGCTTTCAAGTGTCCCCACAAATCACAGACTTCTGGAGGTACTGACTTTAACACTACGATACACATTTCATTTTTTTATCTTTTGACTCTGACTAAAGCCCGCATTCGTTCCTTTCGCTTTCTATAGTTTGTATAGCTATTTTCGTTGTTTATTTTTATTTTATCTTGCCAATGTGGCAACGTCGTTGGATTTCATAGAAAGTGATACTGAATGTGAATATTTGCCAAAAAAACGACGAATAGGATAATGACTCTAAAACAAATTTATCAACTTGTTATGATAAAGATGAAGAAATGGAACAAAAATGACAATACACATATGTAACGCATGTGCAAAGCTTTTTGTTCCAAGGAACATTTCGAGCAATCTCACAAAATTGCCTACATTTATGGCAGAAAAACAACAACTTGCGCCTATTTAAATTCCAGTATGCATAGGTAATTGCTCTTAATGCGTTTGAAATTCAAGACCATAAGCCAATTATGTTAACTTGATGAGCAATAAATTTTTATCTCACAATACGCAATTAATTTTATAAAAAAAATAAATTAAAGATGATTCACAACGATCGGATACAACAAATAAACATCTTATTGTTTTATATTTAATGTCAGTTGAATTAGAACATACACATATAAAATTGTTTCCAAAATATTATTCTAATAAAAAAACATTATTTAAATGCAATATTTTTGCAGAAGGCAGAAAGGATGATATATTTTCAAAATATTCCTTTTTTATGAAAAATGCTTCCGTAATAGTAACATTTTGCATATATTTAAATAAGACACAGTAGAACGCCGTTTATCCGAACGCTTATTATCCGGAGCGTCAAATATCCGAACCAAAGTCCGGATACATTTTCGAACAGTGCAATGCTCAACAATTGTTTCCTGTGAGGCCAACAGTCACTTAAAAACCCAAGGGGAGGGATATTTGGGGAATTTCAGTTGTGTGATTTGGTAAACATCTGCGCTGAATATTAGGTCAATCTGTCTCCAAATGAGAGGGTGTATTCGTGCTCTTTTGTTGATGTAGAAACCTGGATGGCACGCAATGCAGAAGACTGTGGATTTCAAATGCTAAATTTTGACGAGATAGTGGCTTCCGTGCAAGAAGAATCCGACCCTGTCAACGATGAAACGGATGAAGACGAGGACAACAACAACAAAAGTAGCAAGGATCCATCAAATGCTGACGCGTTTTTTGCATTAGAGAGTGTTATGGAGTGGTAAGAACAACCATCATAGAGCTGTCCTACTCAACTACTATTGTTGAAGAGAATCAGAGACCTTGCAGTGAAAAACGAAGTTATACAATGGTACGCAAAAAACTAAGGATTATTTTCCACGATCAAGGTAAAATTGCGACATTTTGCACCTATTTTGCTTTTTCTTCAGGTACATTTCCCGCATGTGATGATTTTCAATATTTGTATAGTGTCCAGTATCATGTACTGCAAGGATCGCATTCGGTTTTCGGTTATCCGAACAATCGCGTATCCGAACGGTGTCCGGTCTCAATTGATTCGGATAAACGACGTTCTATTGTATCTAAATCGAGGTTGAACTAGAATTTTAATAATTTATAATTTAGAAGTGGATTTAATCATATTCTAATATATCAGAGTACAGAGATACCGGTAACTATTTTTTAAAAAATAAGAGTAACTCTGAAACTAAAATGAATTCTTCAAAAATCTGATTCGGCCCTTGTATAGAAGTGTCAGCCAGAGAGAGAGATATGGGTTAAATATTATTAGTATAAAAGCCTTTTTCATAAAAAGAGAATATTTTGAAAATTTGTCAATCATTCTTTCTTTTTTAGTCAAATAATTTTTTTATTGTAAAATTATGCTTAAAACAATTTTTTGTATGTATAATCTAATTCAACTGACTCTACATAAAAATTATTCGTTTATGCACATTTCAAAATAACAGTTCTGAATTTAGTCATCTTTGAGGTATCCGACTACATGCAACAACTTTTTTTTTTATAAAAAAAATGGAGATTTTTTGGGGGGTTTTAAGATTTATTTAGTACATTTTTTTAAAAAAAAACTGCTAAAATTAAGAAGAGAAAAAATAAATTATAACTACTAAAAAATTGGAACAAATTTTAAAAAAATTACCAAAAAATTACATAAACGGTGCCCACTTTGTACAAAAAGTTTATGAACAAATACTCAGTTTCTCAATTCTGATGTGTTGCTATGTTATTCATTTTTCAAATGACTTTCAGGATAAGAGATATTTAATTTTTACAAAAAACTAGAGCACTTTATATTAGTTATTATATAAAATTGCTTTTAAAACAGTGATTATATTCACATATAGGACTGTGAATTTTGTAATGAAACAGTGATTGATGAAACTGAAGGTTAAAACGTTTCCAATGTTACACAGAACATACACAAACAAAAATTTAAAATTTTTTTGAGAAATCGATGTCCCCGTTTGAGCTTTTCGAAAAAAAAATTCATTTTAAAGTTCAACATCTTGTGCAAAATTATGGCATCTGCTTTTACTAAAACAATTACAGTTTTTGTTCTAGTGAATGGGGGGGAAAACTTGATGTTTTTATAAAGCTAATAATGAGACCTTTAAAATAAAATCTTTAAAAAAATGTCTATTTTTGAAAAAAAAAACCCATAATTTTAGAGTAGTCGGATACCTTAAGTAAATAGAGCATTTACTCAAATCTAAGCTGCACTTTTTCCGTATGTAAATGCTACTGAATATTGAGTGCGGCTTAGAATCGAAAGAAAAAAATCGTTGGATAGGGAAATTAGAGCAATTAAAGTTTCAAGCATGTATTTAAAAGTTTATAATATTGGTAAAATAATTAATTGTTCACTTTTTATTAGTTCTCTTTTTAAATTAATTTTAATTTTTAAAATTGGATATCAATAAATCATTTTACACAATTATTCATTTTTTCACAAACACTTATTGAGATTTGGAGTGGAAATCCGATTCTTGTCCAAAGTATACTCCTTTTAGCTTTTTGGAAATTATTTTTATCTACATTTCTAGAAGTATAAAAAAATGACTTATCAAAAATGTAAATGGTTTTATACAATCGTACAATTTGAAGGGAGAAGAAAAACATTTTTCTCCGTTTTCCTGAGTTGACGTACAACATACATTCCGAGGTAAAGCTTTTACTACCATAAAAACAAAACAGTGATTAGGGATCCAGACAGAAAAATTCAGGAAATTCCTTCACGTTTGTAAAAGTAATTACCCGTAAAAGGAACACAATCCTATATACGTCAGGTTCGATAGTTTCAAAAATCTTTTCGTTAAGGAAATATGTACTGTGGCAAAACAATAGCAAAACAAATCGCAAACATCTCCATCAGATGTAATTCCGAGAATAGACCTCGTTCTATTAGACCCCTCACCCGTTCTTTATCGAATAAATGGCTTCATTGTATAAAATGAGAATTGTGTTGTTTATATGTGTTATTTCCTAAAAGTCAGGTTTTCAATGCCATGAGATGAAACAATGTATTGTAAAGGTAGAAAAAAAAGGAAACAGCAATGTCTGAAGATGTTTATGTTTTAATGTTTTATGGCCTTTAAAATATTTACGTTTGTTATTTCAGTTGAATATATATAATTTAGAAATCCTTAAAATTTGTTTTTTTTTATATGATTCTAAGTCAATTTCTATTAAGTATCAAAGATAAAGTATTTAATATCAAAAGTAAATACCTATGGGCAATTAAGCCTGGGTGATTTCTTTGACTGTCTAACGTATTAAACCTTTTAATATAAGAGTAGTCTATATATATATATATATATAGACTACTCTTATACAAAAGTCTTCCGGTCTGACTTAAGATTCTTGGGATTATTAGTCTTCTTTTTAATTATTTACTGCTATATATATATATATATATATAATTCTTTTATATTTTTATATTTAACTCTGTTATTTTAATTTTTCATATTTCATTTTATATTCTGTTGTCTGGTTATCTTGCAATTTCAATTCTTTTCATTTTTAATCATGTTTATTCATCACTCTCTTGTAGAGAAATTTTGATTATATATATATATATATATATATAGGAGTTTATATTGGGGCTATTGTGTCGAAAAATTTCTGCTGAAGGAGAAGGTTGAGATCTCACAACATTGTTTAATCCTGTTTCACTGTCCTAAACCAGTGAAGCTCAAGAAATCATAATAGTTTTCCCCTCTAGCTACATTTCTTTTTGGTTTGTCATGGTTCCCTGTTCTTGGTTCTTCCGGTCTGATCTTAAGATTCTTGGATTTATTAGTCTTCTTTTAATTATTTACTGCTATATATTATATTATATATATATATATATATTTCTTGGAAAAATATTTCTTCTATATATTTCTTGGAATTGTCAATAAATCTATCAAATTTCAAGGTCTAAAGATTCAGTAATAAACCAACGTGTTTTTAACGCTTCAGAAAGAGACGCGTTTCGAAATAGAGTATTAGGATTTATGAATTACATGTTATAAATAAAGGAGATTCGAATTAATTATAAGTAGATATACACACACACACACACAATTTAATATTAATATATATTATATATATATTATATATATATATACTGTATTAACTCGAATCTTATCCATACCCTTGCCCCCCCAACTCTCTTCGCGTTTTTGAGAAAAATTTCAAAAATATTTAGAAGGTTCGCTATTATACGATACTTGAGAAAGTAAATAAAAACAACTTCAAATGCGAAATAATAAGAGGCTAATAATTTACATATATATGTATGTATATATAATCAAAATTTCTCTACAAGAGAGAGAGATGAATTAACATGATTAATACTTAAAAGAATTTCAATTGCAAGATAACCAGACAACAGAATTTAAAAGAAGATATGAAAAATTGAAATAACAGAGTTAAATATAAAAATATAAAATAATGGATGCTACAGTATTATCAACTTTGCTGACTTAGGACAGTTTGTATACAAAAAAAATTCTTCTTAAAAAAAATTTTTTTTATATAAAAGTGGGGTTGAACATGTTTTTTGGCCAGCCAACCTTATATATTCAGTTTTCAAAACTTTTAAATACATACATTAAACGATAATTACTCTAATCGTCAGTATTACGTTTTGAAAGTGATTCGTCATTCCCATTATCACTGCTGACTTCGGAATTGGTGCAGGTAACCTATGGAAGTTATAAATTTATAAAGGACTTTATTTGACAAACATAATGAATTAGAAACATTTAAGGAATTACGAAAAAATCTGAAAGATAACTCAAAAGATAAATTTACAGCTATTTGTTAATTATTGAATGTCATTTCTCAAGAGATTTAAATATTTCAAGAGAGAAAACTGCATGCACTCTGCTTTTCCGTTTTTGGTTCTACACATCTAAGTAAAAAATCTTCCCTCATATGAAAAACATTTCAAATCCGCAAAGAAATTGTTTAACAACTGAATGTTCAGAATAGAGTCAAATTGAAAGTCACAAACTATACCCCTGATTTTCTGATATAAAAATAAAGCGATGCACAAGGAATAGGTTCGAAATATATTTTTTATTTATTTTTTTATTTAAGGTATCGGATTACCCTAAGATTGTGAATTTTGCCAAAAATTGGCAATTTTTTTATGATTTTATTTTATACGCTATCTTATTAGCTTTTTAAAAATACCAAGTTTATCATTTTTCGTTCACTAGAACAAACACTACAAGTGTTTTAGTAAAAGCAGATGCCATTACTTTAAGCAAGATGTCATACTTTAAAACGCGTTTTACTCGAAATATGTTTTTTTTTTCTGAAATACTCGAATGGGGCCAGTGATTGCTAAAAAGTTTTAAAAATAATTAACACAAATTTTTTCTGTAAGTTCTGTATAATAGAAGAATTGTTTCGACCTTCAGATTTATCAATCCCTGTTTTATTCCAAATTTACAGTCCCTTACGTTAATATAATCACTGTTTTTTAAAGCAATTTCATATAATAACTGAGATAAAGTGCTCTAGTTTTTGTAAAAAAGAAAATATCGCTTATCCTGAAGGTCATTTTAAAAATGAATAACATAGCAACACATTAGAATGAAAATATGGAAAATTTGTGCATAAACCTTTTGTACAGAATAGGCCTAGTTTATGCTATTTTTTGTAAATGTTTACCTATTTGTTCCCATTTTAGTAATAATAATTTCTTTTTCTCTTCTTAATTTTAGCATATTTTTCTTAAAATGTACTAAACAAATCTAAAAACAACAAAAAATTCACCATGCCTCATTTTTTTTTTGAAAAAAAGTTTTTGCAACCAGTCGAATACCTTAACTGCAATGAAGTGAATTATTTATATTTTATGTTAAGAAATTTCTTTAAATCAGGCGAAATTAATGTATAATAAAACTGTAAATCTATATTATTGACCTCTATTCTCTAACACTGAATGCATTATCACGGGAATTGAATTATTTCAAAAATTTCCTTCTGTTCGGCACTCTGAATCATATTGATAAATTAGCTTAGGATACTACAGCTAAAATGTTTCCGACCCCTGATCTAGAACAACGCCTCAATATAAGCGAACATCACTACCGAATAATATATGAATGGTATGGAGTTCAGAGACAATAAGATAGATGATGGTAGAGCAATGCTTCTCAAACTTTCAATAAGTGCGACCAAATTCTCAATCAAAAATTTAATCTCCCCTTTCCCCTCTACACAATAACATTACATTAAATTCGATAATAATATATTTTAACGTAAGGCTACAGTAGGAGTTTTATTATAAACCGTACAAATTATCAAGATAAGTGTTAAATTTTGTATATAATTTTACATAACAACCCCTAGGGGTCACTGATAATTATTAAACTTGTTCTTAACTTAGTATTGTTGAATTAATTATCAAACACATTGTACAGCACTGATTATAATGTACTGTATAATGTAATCAGTGCTAATGTGTATTTCATTTTTTTATTATATCAGAATGTATTTTGTGTGTGTTTTTTTTTTTTTTTTTTTACTTTTTAAGCATTTTAAACAATCTTTTGTTTTCGACTTTTTGATATGCTCGCGCTCCTCACGTATTGTTATCACCCCTTGAGGGTAGGGTGCTCCACAGTTTGAGAAACACTTTGGTAGATAATTGTAGATAATATTGCCCCGCATTTGTTCTTGTGAGTGGTTCATTTATCCACGTTATTATATCAGTAATTGGAATTGATCATTACAACTGTGTTTGACTAGTCTGGTATCCTGGGTTTCATCTCATTCATTTAAGTGAAGCAATTTATTTCTTTCTCTTTAATTTGTCTTGTATGCATATCACGTAGTCATTTCTAATGTTTGACTTTCTTAAAAGTAAATTACTATTATTACTATTATAGGACCGTGGGTAGCCTAGTGGTTAGAGCATCGGACTCCAGACCGGAAGGCCTGGGTTCGAGATGCCTGATGTCACCAAATTCCCTCCGAGTACACACGGAGTACGCGCTCGCTAAACCAGTGGGTCCGACAGTCTTGTGGGCAACAGAAACCACGCGTGCAGGGTGCTGAAGAGTATTTCCCTCCCCTCCAATTCATGCCTAAATCGTGGAGATGGAGATAGGTGGTGTCGCCATCTATCGTATACAAGTCCCACCTGTCTCAGGCTCTGGCAAATTTCCTTCCTTCTTCTAGGGAAGGACACGCCAACAACAACTATTATTACTGAATTGTAATAATTTCGAGTTTGATTCAATGGTTTCTCTTCCCATAACTTGAAACAATGTGAGATCTTCACCTCGATCAACATGAGGAAAAGGTTAAGAGAAAAGCTAATTATAATAGATTTGGGAATAAAATGTTAATTGCGTCTAAATTTATTAGTGAGTCAGAAAATGAACCTAAGTCCTAAATTTGATGCATTCTTAGTTAAAGGCTGCATGGTAAAAAAGTAGTTATTTTCACCGTTAGAATAACTGTATTTCACAACATCTTTCTCTTTCTAATTTGATTCCAAGAAGGTAAAGTTAAAATCGCAAACATAAGTTTGCAGAATATACAGTTCCAGTCTGATTTCCATGAATCACCTCCCAATCTTAATTTCTTGCATTCCCAAACTTAATTTCTGACATTCGCTATCATAATATTACTTATTCTATAGTTTTCAGTCAGCTTTTAATGGGTAAAATCCTCTTACATCAGAAACACATATCCATTTAATTTCTTAAATTCCACGAGAAGTAGAACTAGTTTTATCATATTTAAAATTTATATACAACCCCCCTCCCCGCTGATAGGAACTATTATTTCAAAGTGTGACCATACCATAATTAAGGTTTATAATTAATGATACTTTAATTAATGATCTAGAGTAATAATTATTTGCTATCTAAAGGTTCAACAAATATCAGATAATTGTACAGAACATAGATTTAAGTAAATAGAGCACGTCTTCTTTAAAATTCCTTTTGAAGTCACTTGAAACAATACTCGCCCCTTATGGTTTGTAATTTTTAGAATATTTTACTAACAATTTATTTTACAAAATTTAAAAATGAAGCTTCTTCTAAGAAATCTAGTCTTATCTCTTATGAATCTAATGAAGATTCTTCTAAGTAATTAGTTTGATAGTAAAAGATTAGGATTAGAACGGCATTTTATATTATTACTGGGTTAAGCCTAAAAGTAATGAATAAGATATCGGGGGTAAAATAATACATTTATATAACATAAAATATTACAATTACAAAAAAAAAAACTGTTATTCAAGACACAAGTATAGATAAACATTTGCAACAAATTTAGTTTAAATACAATCCGGGGTTAGGTGGGTTGAGGTGGGTGATCCAAACTCATTGAGATCCGAGGTGCCGGGTAAAAGCAGCAGGTTGGGAGTTCCCGCTACTGTTACAAGTTTGTCTATACAGTGGTGGCATCTACATTCCAGTCTGTGAAATTTGCTTAGGTTACAGAATTGAATATTAATACAAAAATTTGATTAATATAAACGCCAACATAAAATTGTCTTTTCAAACGTTATTGAAATTACTTGTTTTATGCATATGCGGAAATGTGAAAAATTGTGGTACAGCAAAATGCAAAAATTCAGAGAGCAGTACCATTCCAAAAGAAACGTATTAATGAGCAGTGTAATGTCAGCAGGAACGTTTGAAGGCACGAATCAAAAGGGTCCCAGACAAGGCTAAGGGGTATTACACTGGTGTGCAAAAATTAACGACGAGACGGTTTTTTTCAATATAACTTTGTACAAAAGCATTCCAAATCAACACATTAAATACCGTAAGATCCCCAATACGTAAGGACATGAGTAATGTAAGCAACACTTACTAAAAGAGAAATCAGAGGGATAAAAAAGAAGCTTTATTGAAAAAGTAGCATGGAGCGCAATGCGACTGAAGGCCGAAACATCCCTGTGATGGGTGTCCAGAAAGAAATATCCGGTCTTTAGTAGGGGATATGATCTCCCCTGACTGCTAGGCAGGTTTCACAGCGTCTTCCCATGATGAGAATGAAGGTGTCAATGAGTTGTTGAGGCATTGCTGCCCATTCGTCTTGCAGAGCCAATCGAAGCTCCGGAATCGTTACTGGTGGTAAGGTACGAGCTGCCAAGCGTCTGCCTAGAAAATCCCATATATGCTCGATGGGATTGAGATCCGGAGATCATGCCGGCCAATCCATACGTTCAATATCCTCACTCTCTAAGAGCTGTTCGGCAGCTACTGTGCGATGACATGGTGCATTGTCGTCCATGAAAAGGAACTGCGGACCCATAGCGCCTCTAAAAAGACGCACATATGGAAGAAGAATCTCGTTACAATAACGGGTCCCGTTGACTGAACCTGCGTCGAAGATGTGAAGGTCTGTACGACTACCAAGCATGATGCCTCCCCAAACGAGAACACCGCCACCTCCATACCTGTCCCTTTCAATGATGTTCGAGGGATGATTGCGGCTTCCCCGCTCTCTCCAGATGAGTATGCGATGAGAATAGCTACTCAGACTGAATCTGCTCTCATCTGTAAAGAGTACTCGTCCCCATTCATTGTCTCTCCAATTCCGGTATTCCCGGCAAACAGACCACCACCGTGCAGTCTTCTGGCCACGGTAAAACGCGATATCGGTCGTCCAGTCGCCTGTGTCGTGTGTCTAGCGATTTCTCCCGCTGTCTGCCGCCTGTTTCTTCTGGCCTGTAAGGCAATATACCGGTCATCTGTGGGTGTGGTTCCTCGTGGACGACTACTACTGAACCCCCGGATAGCTGTTCCTGTAGTTTGAAATTGTCTCCAAAGTCGTGAAACGATGCTGTGAGCAATTCCGAACTCTGCAGCCACACTTGTCACACTGCGACTTTCCTCCAACTTCCCAATGATTCGACCTCGGTAAAAGCATCCAGATGTCGTCTAACAGACTGATTATTCGCCATTTCTCGCTGAGGCAGCAACTCGGTGTGATTTTAACTGTTATACGGTGTGCAATCTCTTTGCCAGAAATACTAATCTTACACCGACAACATGCTTTACTACTCAGACACTCCCCCATTACGTCTACCTGCATATCTGCGCATTGTGCTACCTTACATCACCTCACTTAATCTCCTGATTGGTCTTTCTGTCCGCTCTGCCTCTTCGTTCAGCTGATATGCTAATTTTTCGACTTCGTCCTTAATTTTAGCACACCAGTGTATATATAATTGTTTCTATTTTAACACTACTCAACGTACAATCTTGAAATTGGGCATGCATATTCCTTTCATAGAGTAGAGATCCGCTACAAAATGAGTTTTGGGAAAATAGCCGCCCCAAAGGGTGTTGAGGGGGAATAAGTGGCGTAAAAGATAAATACTTTCGTTTTTAAAATACTTGACCTAATGACTTGAAAATTGGTAGGCATAGTTCTTTCATGGAGTTAATATCCGCTACAAAGTGGGTTTCGTGAAAATAGATCCCCAAGTAGCGTTAAGGAGCTTAAAGGGCGTTACAGATAATTACTTTTTCATTTTTAAACGCATGGAAGCACAGACTTTAAATATGATAAACAGAATCCTTTTATGGAGTAAAGATACAACATATATTGTGTTTTGGGAAAATCAACCCCCCAGGTGGCGTTGCGGGGTCTCAAGGGGCCTTCAAATTTGGTAAGCAGATTCTTTTCATAGAGTAGAGATTCGCTACAAAATGGGTTTTGTGAAAACAGAACCCCAAGTGGCGTTGCGGGGCTCAAGGGGGGTTATAGATAATTATTTCCATTTTTAAACTATTAGACTTATAGTCTTGAAATTTGGTAAGCATATTCCTTTCGTTGAGTACAGATCCGCTATAAAATGAGTCTCTCGCGAAAATTAACCCCCAAGTTTCATTTTGGTGGATTAAGGGGCGTAATAGATAAATATTTCCGTTTTCAAACTATTCGATCTACCTGCTTGAAAATTGGTAGGCATGTTCCTTTCATGGAATAGAGTTCCTCAAACGAAGAGTAAAACAAAAATCGACACCCAAGGAGGGTTGTTGCAAGGGGTGAAGGAGAGTTATAGGAAAAAAATCCTGTTTTAAAATTGTTAGACCTGTGTACTTGAAATTTGTTAAGCATGTTCCTTTTGTTGAATAGGGATCCACTAAGAATGCATTTGACGGGAATCAACTCCTGGGGGAGCAAGGGGTTACTGGAGCGTGTTGACAAAAAATTTCTTTTTTCGAACTACAAGAACTATAATAATGGAATTTGGTTTACATTTTTCTTTTGTTGAATTTAAATCCACTAGGAACGGTTTTTGGGAGAACGACTCTCAACGGAATTACGAGGGGGGGGGGGGTATTGATAGTAAAAATTTTGTTTTTACCCTATTAGATTTAGATTTCAAATTTGGCTTCCATGTTAGAGGGGAGAGTTACAGGTATAAGTATATTTTTCAATATACAATAGAATTCTTAATATGCTAGGACATAAATATCAATATTTTATATATATAAACAGATATATTTATAAAACATCATGAAATACCCAGCGAAGCGGGAGGGTAACAGCTAGTATATATATATGTGTGTGTGTTTGTGTGTTGCAATTTAAGAGATATATTTTTCGCATAGAGATAGAGACGCATAAAAAGATATTTTATTTCAGAAGTTAACCTGTAATAAACCATACAAAAGTTTAAAAATTTGAAAAAAATAACTAAAACATTCAAACTGCTCTTCTTAACAGAAAATTTACAATGATTTGATAAGTTTTAAAATTAAACATTTGAAAAATAAAGAAAAATGGTGGAAATTTAAACTAGTTTCAAAAAGTTAAAGTCAATAAACTGAATTAATTTCTGTTCAATGTTTTCAAAAATATTATTCCTCTGACTTTTTTTTCAACATAAAATGTCATAAAGTAAAATCCTAAATGAAAAATCCAATCAAATCAATCAACCAATTAAATCAAAATCCAATCCGAAAAGCTCATTTATTTCATCAATACAAATTAAACAAGTAATACACTCATTTTTGACTAGTGCTGCCATCTATACCTGAAATATTTTAGCAATACAATAAGTTCTACAATTAGATATAATTGGTGCTGCCATCTCTTATTCAATTATAAACCTATCATTTATATTTCTTACAAATCACATTCAACCTATAGATGGCAGCACAAGATTGATACTTGCATATTGTTCTGAAATGCTACCTGCTTGAGAACGTATTTTATATTCAAAATGATTATCAAAAAAACGTTTGGATATCGTTGGAACATATATATACGGAGCACTTCAACTTGCCGAGCTCCAATCATGACATTTTAGATGTCATCAATACATTTTACAAAACCCCGTGTCTACGTTAAATTAAATTTTAGATTAAATATTAAAGAATTGCTTTAAACAAATTACTTACTTTAAAATTAAGTGGATGGAGTTTATAAAAATACAAAGGGAAACTGTTAGAAATTAAAAGCACTGTGCAATTTTAAGTGAGTTGGAAAATAAATGGATAAGTAATTTAATACAGTTTGTTTTAAAAATGCATCTCTTTTATCTGTAATAAAAATAAATTATAAATTAAATTTTTAAGACAGTTAATGTATGTGTGATTAGGTATTAGTTGGAAAAAAAATTGGTTAAAGTTTGAAAACATTTTACCATGGCCTGATTATATCTGCATTTAAAATTTGATGATTAACCATTGTAATACTACACAAATTGCTAATGAGTAAAACGTTTCAAACAAACCATTCTTGAAAGGAATGTATCAAAATGGGCAGTACACATTTTTCATTTTTTTTAATCATAAATAAGGTACAATACTGGGGAAGTTTTATTTTAATGCAACTAATAAAAATATTTTTTGAAACGTAAGAATTACATAAGAAGTATCTCATTGCTAAATTATATTTGAATATTTATCTTTAAGTCTCTACTTATTTTTTTAAAAAAAATATTTTAAAATATTTGTTCTAGAGTTTGAATAATTCTAGCTAATCATATTAAGTCAAGATATCATTTTGAATTATGACATGAGCATTGGCATTATATTTAATAGTATAGAAATTGAAATCGTCAATCATTTCAAATAAAATATAGTGTCACCATCTGCTTATAATTAATCAATTTTAATGATTTCACGCACAGACGCTGGCAAATTTAGCATGAAAAGTAACGAATTTTGAATAAAGTAAAAAATATTAAACTTTTATTATCATCTATGGTTTAAAATTTTTAATTTCTTCAAATGATGTTAAGAATATTAAATTTCATACATATGAGATTTAAATATTTTTTTTTCATATTTTCGGTACACGAATTGATGCAGATTTTTTTAAATAATAATTTTACCTCATCTATTCTTTTTGATTTAAACATGTGAGCTTCATTCTGCATTCAGCATGATCTTCACTAAGGTAGCATTGTTCAAAAAGATTTCGAATCTATTTTTGCATTGCTTCCTATGTTAAAGAAGAAAGGCGTGCAAAAGCTGAAAGAATTTTTCTAATTTCTTCACATGTGGATTTTCCATCCGATCTAGAATCTCCATATATATACACCATATTCCCTTATTAGACCGATAAAAAATGCCGTTTTATGTCTTTTAAGTTGTAAAATGTATGAAAGGTAAATGCAGCCGTAAACTTAGGTGCACATACATCCCTCGAAATATACAAACACATGGTTTTATGATACATGTAAAATATGACTTGGCCTTGACTTGGTTAGTAACGCTTGATATCCTTTATCCGAATTATATATATATTTACATATATGTAATTTTTATATTTATATTATTTTTTTCCTTTACTTTTTTATTATTTATTTTTGATATTTTTCTATTAAGCTTTTATTTTTGTCTAGATATATTGTTTTATCTTTATTGGTTTTTGTTTTAGTGCATAATGCAGTCACAAGATGGCACCACAAGTTAAATAATTTGAATTTTTTTTTTTCTCACACTGCCTTCTTTAAATATTTTTTACTTACTTTTCCAAAATTGTAAATCAAAAATGAAGAGGAAAGTGAAATTAAATTCAAGAAAATATTTTTAAAACTCTTTCTTTTTCAAACAGCACAGAACGAAAGTATATGGAGAATGTTTCTTTTTTACAATATTTAGTCTATAAAATTTCTCCACAGAGCTAGAACAAAGATTTTGAAATAATTCATATTTTTTTCAGCGTTACTTTCAATTGAACTGATTACCTGTGTCTTCTTTCAAATTTTCTCGACTTTGATTTTGTAAATTACGAATTAATCACTTCTAAATTATATATTTCGAATATCCCAGTTCGAGCTTTTAAGAATAGTATGAAAATATTACTACCAGATTTTGTATAAATAAACGAAAGATCTTTTGAGTTATCACATTATAATTTTAGAATTTAAATTTTTCTAAAAATGTAGTCTTTTATAATGTGAGCTTAAAGTAAAAAAATATGTAGGAAACAAAAATAAATATACCAAATTAGCCAGAATTTTCAAAAAGTATCAGAGAGTGAGTGCCATATCATTTTTACGACCCAATATAAACGAAATTATTAAAAATCAGCAAACTCAAATTTCACATTAAATGTATTATTATAATTAATTACTCAATAAAATTTTTTTGTCGTACATATTATTTTATTTAACATTAACAATTTTTATCTTAAACTATTTTAAATAGTGTGTTACAGATAAGTAAAATTCTTTTAAACTTGTTTTATTGATCGCTGGCAAACTTTAAAATTGTTAACTGTACCGCAACATATAAAGGTTGAGAGTCATTGACTAGTGCATTTTTTTAGAGAAAATATTTTTACTGTGTAAATTTCATATAAGGAAAGGGATTTAAATATTTCATTTGTATAATTTATGTCAATTAACAAGATAATATTGTACATTCCAAAATTATAGAATTGCATTATAAATTTGAATACTTACAATGCATTTGATAGATAACGCTTTAACGATCAATTTGGGGAAGTCATTCACATGACTGACAGATTTTCCACCAATTTTGAAGGGAAAAAAAAGAAAATTGAACAGTACATCTTATAGTACGAAATTTTCGTTTCATAATTATTTTGAGGTGACCTAAGGCCGCCCCTTACACTAATACCTTCCTGTCTATCTGAAAATCCTGCCGGATGTGTAGGTGGACTTAAATGATCAAAAGACATAATTGCAATTCAAACAGATTTATTGATTTTTATCAGTAAATAAATTAGAAACAACACCAATCAATTTAAGATAAATAATTGAGAGTGGAGTAATGAAGTGGAGAATCGATACTAGCGGAATATACAGAATCTCTCTCAACTGAATCTAGGAAAGCTTAAACGCGCACAATTACAGCTACGCCACGTGCGAATAATCTGAATTGCTTAAACAAAATCACTGATCTTGTATTTTACAGCGGAGATTCCTTCGTGACGTCTTCAGACCCTTTTAATGGCTGGAAGAATTGGTGAAGACTCCACGTTTAGTAATAATGAATTTCACTATTTTCAATCCGCTTCTCTTTGCGTGTATCCACACGTATCAGACTACGTAGACTTGTCAACAACTTCGTGTCGACTTCTCGATCTTTAATTCACTTGACTTCCCACTTCCTATCACTTAGCTTCTTAACTCGCGAAAACCGAACTTATATAATATATCTTATTTACATAAATCACGTCTGGCTCTCGGTGAAGATTGGTTGACATAAATAAATTGCTTTAATGAAAAAAGAAGAGGTTAGTAAAATACTGTATAGATCCGTTACAATTTCTTTAAAAAAAAACGATCAGCCTTCTGATACTCTAGGATACACTACATTTAAAAAAAAGTGTATATATCATACTTAAGTAAAATTAATTTTGAAAACTTTAGAACAAGATATATCAAAGATTAAACGATAATTATCATGAAAACTACACACATACACGTGTATGTGTTTTTAAAAATAACATAATTCGTAAAATAATTTATTGATTTAAACCGAATACGTGAATTTTTTTAAAATTTTTTTTTCTTTATAATTTATTTCGTTTTATTACAATACTTTTAGATGATACTATGGTATCGAAAAAACTTCTACTTGTATTTCTGTTACAAGAATAGATCAATATAAGCAGAAAAATAATCTATAAATAGATTGCTTATAAAGCTAAAAGAAAACTTGGTTTGATGAACAATGTGAAAAAGGGGTGGGGTGTTTTAAAAGAAAACACTTCATTGCTCAATAGACAGAAAGAAAATTTCAAATTTGTTGTTATGGGACCGCTTCTCAAACATTCAATGTTTGCAACCCAATTTACAATCGTAATTCTCATCGCGCTTCTCCATAAAATATTAATGTATTGAATTTTTTAATAATGTACTTGACAATAAAACATCAATACAACCTTAATTAAAAACCATACAAATTATGAATACAACTATTAAATTTTTTATATGACTAGTCCATGGAGTCACTAGTAAATATTAAACTTTTGTTCGTAACTTAGTATTGATAAAATTAATTAGCAAATACATTGTGCAGTACTGATACATTTATAAGTTGTAAGGAATTATTATTCTTTCTTCTCTCTAACCCGGCTAGATGTGTAGAAGGAACTAAATGATCAGATGACATGATGAACTCAAATTATTTATTTATCTCTATATTTAACACAGACACAAATCACACTCTTATTAAAATAAATTTGATCAACTAGAACACGAAGGTGAAACAAGATGGCGTGGGGACAATATCAACGATCATGAGAATCTATCCTTACGATAACTAGTACAAAGCTTGATTTAAGAAGCTTGTTAATGATTTAACTGTCTAACTTCTATTTAAACTAAAATTACGATACCTGAATTCTTGCAGTTCCTTCAACTCTTCGACGTAGCCTTGAATCCTAATAGTTGATTTCAGCACTTCTTCGAGATTCCAGCTTCACGCGTCGTACACTGTTTACATACTACTTCCGAATTGCTAGCTTCTCATTAATTTACTTTACATCCGAGCTATCCTCACTTCACTATTCTTCAATTCTTACTTCACTAATCTTCAAATCTCACTTTATTAACTGCCTAAAACTAGCGAATACAGAATATATATTAAACTTAATTTACATAATGACGTTTTCCTACCCACGAAGAAAGTTTGCTGAAAGAATGCTGGCCCTAAGTGAGTGAGTGAGTGAATATTAACGTCGCACTGTTCAGCAACACGAGGGCTTTTGGCGACGGCCCGCGTAATATTGAATCATGGTCAAGTGACGCGGACAACACCTGAGCTGGCACCCCCTTCTCCTAACTACCACACCACACCAATGGGAGGACGTTTGAGCTCTCAACAGATTGAACTTGCATTGCTTCCCTACACGGCGGGTCTTCAGTGGTACTGGGATCGAACTCATAACACGCTAGCCATGATTCAATGCCTAGACCACTTGGCTACCGCGGCCACATGCTGGCCCTAAAGGAATCCCCAAAGAATTAGTGAAAGAACGCGTATAGATCCGTCACAAAGGTAAATGTGTATTTTACTTTTTGTCATGTCAGAATGTATTTTGTTTTTTTTTGCTTCCGTTCAGTAAATTAATAATTTTTTTAGAAGAATCTTTTATTTTCGACTTTTCGATATGCTCGTCCACTTATGTAAAGTTATCACGCCCCCCCCCCCTTCCTACGAGAGTGCGCCCCACAGTTTGAGAAACGATGGTTATGACATTAGACTGAATAATATTGCTAAAATAAGCGGATCATTACAAATGAAATTGCTGTCATCTTTTTCATTTAGTAAGACGTAAAATTTAAAAAAAGTGGTAAATTAGGGAAAAAAAACTATGTTTCTATCACAGGAAGGGAAATTATCTTAGCTGAAAAGCCACATTGTGGAAGTGGAGGATGCCGGAGCACCGCAACTTTTTAAAACGATTGCATTCATTTCTTAACTTTGTATCTTAGAAAAGGTATAAACTTTACCATAAAAATCAATAAATATTAGTTAAATAAAATAGTAGCAGCTGTATTCAATTTATTTACTATGCTAATTTTATATCTATAACTGCGAGCACATTTAATTATGCGAGGGCAATTCGGAAACTAACCGTGTGGGCGTGACGCTGGAAGTACTGTTCGGAGTGCCCTCAATCGAATAAATACACGAACAATCTCTGATTCAGTACGCGGCTCGTGTAGTATGGGGGGGGTGACTTTGGATTTGGCAATTTTTATGTAGATATTATGTTGATGTAATGAATTCATTCTGGCTTCTGGAGACCTACCACTAAGTGAAGAAGCTTGGCGATTGATTTTGGTCGCCAAGAGACCCCCTATACTACACTTTAACCCAGTACGCTTCCAGTTGGCGAATGACAGTGTCGTAGGGTCTATAGTTTGCTAGTCATAGCATGACAAAATGTGTGACGCCATAGAAAATTCCACGAAATGTGAGGTTCCAGGAGTGATAAGATTTCTTAGGGTCAAAAATTCGGACATCCATCGTGAATTATATGTCGTATACTGGTCAAACATTATGAGTGAAGGTGTAGTGCGTCAATAGATACGTTTTTTCAAGGACGAAAGGACAAACATCCACGAGGAATCACGAAATGGAATGCTGTCTGTAGTGAGTGCTGATCTCCTCTAGTTACCATCTAATCACTGCAATGAAGAAGTGGCTTGGGGGACAGTATTTTGCTGATACAAAGGAATTTAAAAATGCTGTGACTCATTGGTTTAAATCACAGGCAGCCTCTTTTTTTTAAAACAATTTTATAAGTTTCCCTTGCACGTAATGGAATCTTGGAACTCGACTTTTACCCACTTTAAAAGGTCGGATTAATTCGAAATTTTGCACACTTGTCAAGGACTGATTACAATACAATAATTTCGTATTTTTATTCCATTGTCCTTATTAGGATCGTCAGGAATAACATTAATCAGATTTGGTAACAATTCCATTTACCACTTCCAGATTTAGCGACTTATTGCATATACCATTTTCATATTTGGCGACTAATTCCATATACCATTTCAGATTTGTGCCTAATGCTTTCAACTTTTTCACCTATTGCTAATAGTGCATGTAACAAAAGTTGGTATGCATTTTTGAATCAAAGGAATACTTATTTTTTTTAAATAACTGAAATCTGAATTTATATATATATTTTTCAAGAAATTCTCAATAAGCATTCATATAAAAAGAAGTATTGTACGAATACCAATCATGTTATCGCAAAACCCATACCAGCTTTTGTTATACATGGTTTGACGTACATGTAATCAAATTTCATGCATGTACATAATTTTTAGTAAGACGAGTAGCATTTTAAAACCACTTCAAAAATGTTTTTTCCTTGAAAAATTAAATGGCTAGCTTTTTACGAAACTCTGAGCACAAAATATGTTTTGCATAGTATACACACATAGGAGACAACCAAAAATTTTGAAAATCCTTAAATTAAAAATTTTTGCTTAAATTATACCATGTCCTCTTAAACCCCTTGTCTTTTCCGTTTATTGTTTATTCCAAGAAAGGGATATTTTTCGTGTTAGGCGATTTTCGTTTCGTGTTAAGAAAAAAAATGCATATAAATGCATAGTAGTTTGTCTGGAAAGCTGTATTATTTTGTGGTAACCTATGGTAATCTATACCTAACCTAACCTATTATTTTATGATAACCTTAAGTGTTTTCGCGTTGTACTCATTTTATTGTATCTGACCTTCTAACTGCCTTAGCAGGCCTCATAAAAGTCTTTGAGGGTTATATATGGCCCGTAAGATACTATTTGCCTTCCCTTGTTCATTATACATATTATCTAAATATTTTTTATTGAATTGTGTATTTTTTAATAAATATTTTTTGTAAGGAAATCAGCACGACTCAAGCTTTTTAAGAAGGTACGGAACAAGGGAAGATCCGTTTAAAAAGAAGGGCAAAAAAAGGTTTTGATCTCTTTTTCGCAAAAGAGTAGAGATTCTTGATCCTAACGTAATTGCTAGTTTTAAAGCATTTCGAAACTTCCACAGGAACCGACCTTGCAAAACTTCTTTTTTTCATAGAGAAGCTACTTAATTTCCTTGAAGAGTCCCTTATCGGAAGTTCAGAAAAAAAAAGAAGAAAAAAAAGGAAAACATGTGCGACAGAGAGAGTGTTTGGTTGCAACACTTTCTCCCTTCCTGAGGAAACAGGTTTTCTGCTGTAAGGCATTGTCAATTTGATGTTGTAAACAATGTGTGCGTTTGGTTTCTCTTTGATATTAAACTGCTTTCTAGAAGATTTCAGACGTCAGGAGGTGGTTAAAATCTATTTTCTCAATTACAGAGTTGAGGAACCTTGTTAAAGTTAAAATACCTAGTTAGGCTGTTTGCAGTCTCGTAAAACTGCACTAATTTATAATTTCAAACAAGTAATGTAAAAAAATTAAGTCAATTCTTACCTAAATCAACAACGAAAATTTTTATTTTTGTTACTTTTTATTAAATAATTACAATTTATATAAATATGGATATACATATAACATAATCACAATATTTAGTAGCAAAACACCTTTTAAATTAACATTAAAATCTTTTTTTAAAAACATCAAGTTTGAAATTTTTTAAAAAAGGCCGAATATAATAGGTAAGAAAAACCAGTGTGTAAGAAATATTGATGCCTAACTAGCCTATAATTATTCAGGTTAAGTTAAATCTTCATCTTAAATTTGACAAAATCTGATTTATCCAATTATGTTGCCCCATCTAGAGGAATAATATTGACTGAAATATATATCTTATAAAATTTATTAATTAAACTTAACGAATTAATATTTGAAAAAACTGTATTAACATCGAGTGTCATCCACTACATGTTAAAAAATGTATTTGAACTTGGGTTAATGAATAAAAAGTACTTTATTAACGATTGAAAATTTGAACAAGATATATAAATAAATATATATAGAGACATTGTGCATAATAGCAGGAATTAATTCAAAATAGTAACTTTATTTATTTATTTTTTGCACAGATATTTGCATAACTCAGGGAATGCCAAATAACGTCTCACGAATTTTTTTTTTTTTTTTTTTTTGTTGTTGTCTTACGGCCCACGAAGACAGTCAAGGAATCAAATAAATAGAAAAACAGAAAGTGTTCTCTGTATTTTTAGTCAACATATATTCGTGAGAAAAAATTTTCTTACGTGAAGATTAACAAGAGTAAACATAGATGAGAGAAAGTTCGCTGACATTAACTGGCATGATTCGATTAAAACACAGATTCTCAACGTGGGCGTTTGAGGCTCTCAGGGGGGCAGTAAAAGACCCAGAGAAAATTAGGGGGGAATCGAGTTGGCTCGGAGGGGCTTGAGCAAATAAAACAAATATAATCTAAAAAAGACTACAAAAGCAAAAAATTAAATTGGCTCATATAGAGCATTTTTTTAAATTTCTGTAGTTCACATGTTCTCTTTGTCTGTGAGCAGTAGGAAAAATGTTTAGTCCACTGGATTTCATTATGTATATTATCCAAGAAACATAATTAAATATGTGAACCAGAAATGAACATGTGATTCTTTAAAAGCAGAAATTGTCAATTTAAATTTTTTTGAAAGCAAAAGTTGATTATGAATTATTTTGTATCATGAAAACCCCTGCCCGTCTTTATAACAGGTAAGCTAAAACTCTTGTATCCCATTCTTTTAAGTGAAGAAGAAATTCAGTAGCGCTCCAATTCCAACAATATCCTATCTATGACTAAAATATATCTTACACATTTAAATATATTTGTGGCAGTAGCTATTTCAGATTCGCAAGTAAAAAAATTGGGGCGATGGAAAAAACTTAAATTAAAAAACATATTCCATTAGTAATAGAATATTTTTTTAAAATGTATCTCTTGTGCGTGTTTTCACCATGTATTACGTACACTCTTATTTCTGTTGAGTGGGAGGGGGCGGTATCAAAATATTCTCAAGAAAAGGGGGCGGTACTGAAATATTCTCTAGAAAATGGGGCGCCAGTTCAAAAAAGGTTGGAAACCTTTGGATTAGTTCAGCAAGCAATATTGTTTCAAATTCAAAAAAAAATGTAGAAAAATTAAATGGGGTACATTTGTTCCATTAAACTGATTCTAAAATTAAATGTGCTTGCAGCTATGGGTATAAAATTAACACAGTAAATAAATTGAACAAAATTGTCACCATTTTATTTAAGTAACGTTTGTTGATTTTTATGGTACATTTTATACCTTTTTCTGAGACACTCAGTTAACTAAAGAATGCAATCATTCTAAAAAGATGCGGCCTTCTTGTACTTTCTGCTTCCTCAATGTGGCTCTCGAGTTAAAACAATTGCCTTTCTCTGGTATACCATATATCATGATACATATATTATATTATTAAGGGTCTAAGGAATCTTAAATTGCAAATTTTTCAATTTTTTGGAAAAATATATGTTAAAGCCGCAACAATTCTGAGTGTTTTTATACCAAAATTTTGTTAATACTGTAAAAACTTCCGAAGTTATTGAGAAATAACTAGTGAAACTTTAAAAAAAAACTCTGTCTCTTTCTTATATTTAACTTCATTTTTCTCAAAACAACAAATTTTATCTTGCGTGCAGAATTTCTCAGAAACTATTTATGATATCAATTTGAAATTTCATGCATGTGTTCAAAATAATGCTCTTCATAACTTATACAACAATTTTCAAAAAAAAATTTATAATTTTTTTTTATTTGAATTTGAATTTACTTTTTCTTAAAATTTTGAAATTTTCGTTATAATTTTATTTAAAAAATATATTTTTTATTCTAAATTTCTTAAAAATTAGTATAAATTCGAAAGTGAACATTCTTATACCAAGTAAACTTAATTTTGTAAATTGTGATCAATTTTTTACTTCAGAATCCTGCGTGGTGTAAAATATTGTTTTTCATATTTTTGAAAAATTGTCCAATTTATATTTCTTCTTAACTTTTTTAATTTCTTCTCAAATACTCTGAAAATTTGAGAAATAACGTAAATATATATGATTATCATGTGAAAACTTCAAATGATTGTTTTGTTTTATTGCTAAGTTACATTGGTTTGAAGAAGGATTTTTTTTAGTGCACGAATATATATGTTAAAGGTCCTGAGACGTTTTGTTTTTACTACACGTTGTGACGTAGTCACAAAAGAGAAATCGCCCCTATTCAATATATGCCCCACAGCTGGGGAACACGTAGCTTTTGCGGCATTCTGCTGTGTCGGACAGCTGGACTGTCGGCAACGATGTGACTGGAAAACACTATGGGCTGGGCATCACTGCATTATTTTCCATTCATAGGCAGTGATTGTCCGTCTTGAAAGGCTGGCGCCTCCGCTGAAGGCGGCGAGATGTTTCAAGTGCCAGATGTCAGCCAAGCCCTTGTCGCCGGGGACCTTTGAGAGGGACCGGAACTTTTGTTATATCTGCACGAATGGAGAACGTGTGGGACCGAGGTGCCGGGTGTAAAACCTTGAGGCCGGCCAATGGGGAATGATGAGGAGCGTGGAGTGGACCCGCCCCTAGAGTTTAAAAGAGTGGACCCAAGGAAAAGAAGAAAAAGAGCTCCGGGGGGACTTCCACGATAGATTCCCGAAACAGAATCCGGCGGACGAAGTAAGAAGTGCGATGGCTCCCGATCGACTCCTACGATAGACCTCCGAGACGAAATCGACGGACCGATGAAGGAAGCGTGAGGCGAGGGCCTCCCGATCTAATCCCGACGATAGACTCCCGAGATAGAACCCGATGGACTAGCGAGATTGACTCCTGAGACGGTCAACTAAAAAAGACGCGAGGAGCGGACACCCATGCAGCCACCAATGTTAAATAGAACTAGCTGGCTGAATAGAACGAACACCTGTAACTGATTTTTTTTCTCTTTCCAGTGATCTTCTGAATGTTGTACCTCAAATAAACATTTGATTAAATCACAGTAAAAAGGATATTTTTTATCTTGGCGTCCACCTGCAATCGAACTCCACGACGTCACAATGTATTCTGATTTTAAGCTTGGGTTATTCGAATTAGTCTCGAATTACAAAGTACAGTAGCATCTCGATTTACTGAATTATTAGATCTGTTCCACATATAGTACATTCAAAACATTGTATTTTAAAAAAAATTTATCCAATTTATTTTATTAGATTTTATTTTCTCTCGGATCTAGACATTCTGGAATAAAAACAGATTTGTGCGATTTATCTCTATATAAAAAAGCAACTCACTAACTCACCACGAGATCTTCGGAACTATTATGCCAACAGACTTAAATTTGACAGGTATGTTACTTTTGTTAAGTAAATATCTGCTAGGAAAGGGTTTTTCGAAAGAACACAGCCAAGAGGAGGGTTGCGGTAGAGTAAAATATAAAGAAATTCTTGTTTTTGAATTATTAGACAGACCCTATAGAATTTAAACTTAGCAAAAATGTTTCTTGTTTGTGGAAATTGATTCCAACGAGGAAATGCGTGGGGTTACAGGGAAATGTCATATTTAAGAAAAATCTATACTTGATATCTATAAGATATACTTGAAATTTAGCAAATATGTCTGTCCTTTGTTGAGCGGAGAATCAATAAGAACGATCTTTCTGGACATCGACTCCCAAGGGAGAGGGGCTACACGGGCCTAAAAGATAGGAATAAACTTCCGTCGTGTCCTATCATTTTCTAGCGAAGTGGAATGAATGTTTTTGAATACGAATGGAAGCCTAAGGTATCCGACTACTCTAAAATTGTGAATATTGCCAAAAATTGGCATTTTTTTTGTAATTTTATTTTGTAGGCCCTCTTATATTAGCCTTATAAAAATACCAAGTTTAGTATTTTCTATTCACTACAACAAAAACTACAAGTGTTTTAGTAAAAGCAGATGCCTTTACTTAAAGCAAGATGTCAAGCTTTAAAATGCGTTTTACTCGAAATGTGTTTTTTTTAAATGCTCAAACGGGGACAGCGCGATTGCTAAGAAAGTTTTGAAAATAGTTAACTGAAATTGTTTGTGCATGTTATGTATAATAGTTGAAATTTTAACCCTCAAATTTATCAATCACTGTTTTATTACAAAATTTACAATCCCTTATGTTAATATAATTTTGTTTAGCAATTTCATATAATAAATGAGATAAAGTGCTCTAGATTTTGTAAAAATTAAAATATCTCTTATCCTGAAGGTTATTTCAAAAATGTACAACATAACAACACATCAGAGTTGAAAAATTGAAAATTTGTTTATAAACTTTTGGTACAGAATGGGTTGAACTTATGTAATGTTTGTAGATTTTTACCAATTATTTCCCATTTTAATAATAATAATTTTTTTTCTTCTTAACTTTGGCGCATTTTTCTTAAAATGTACTACAAAATCTTGAAACCACAAAAAAACCCATATCTCCATTTTTTTTAAAAAAACAGTTGTCGGAAGTATATAAGTACTTTAAAAAAAGATGTATAATCATACAGCATTATGAAATGCTCAGTGAAGCGGGCGGGAACGGCTTGTTATTACATATGAATCAAATATTGATAGTTTAAAAAGAAAAAAATATTAAAAGAAACATATTTTTTTTATCAGTGGCTTAACGTACACCCACGCAACTCTTGTAATCTGAGGGGCTCAGGATTAAAAGGGGTCAACCGCCTTATGTTACAGTTTTGCAATATTTCGTAAGATCCGGTTTGGAGAACAAAAACAGACTTTACAGTCGGTCCTTAATTTTGTACATTACACTAATGCTTCTTATTAGTAGAAAAGAGACTTATCAAAAAGCCAAAACAATGATTTTTCTAAAAACATAAAAAAATTCAACGGCCGAATTATTTCTTCCGCATACACAAACAAAACAGCTGCGAATGATGGAAAATTGCATCGTGTGTGATACGAAAAAAGTAATTACTGCCTTAATTTATAAAATTTTATGCTTGTATGCTGTTAAACGCAGGTTGAGTAAGGTTGGTTATGTAATGTCTGGTATATTTAGAGAAAAGTACATATGCACGTGCCCAACAATGTCTCCAAATCACGTGCAAATGAGTCATTGTTTTCATTAATGAGCACATTAAGTGATACAGTAAATGCTGAATTAAAAAAAGAATCATTGTCCGAAACTAAGAAATCAAATCAGAATGCAAAAATATTTAAGATTTTGAAGAGTTAGCTCGAAATCAATTCATTCACCAACACGCTACAGCCTTTAGAGAAAATTAAAACCTCATACACAATCTCTTCCTCTATTCTCATCAAATCGTTAACATTAATGCTAACAATTGTAGTGCATAGATAATATCTAAAAATGTTTGACACATTATAAATTTCGAGTTGATAATCAAAATTAATACAGAAATTTTATCAATTAAAATAAACTCATACAATTATATTAAAATCAAATATATATACTATATATATATATATATATATATATATAGTAACATAAAATGAAAGAAATACATGGCATAATAAAATTGATAATACAAAATAATATCACTAACAAAGCTAGAAGATTCAAACCAGATTTAAAGAAACACACTTTAAAAATAATGGAAGAGTCTATTATAGAAGAATTAACTAAGCGTGTATGTATAACATACGCTTATAAGCGTATATATATAAGCGTATATATATATATATATATATATATGTAATAGACGTGGCCGTTGAATTGGAATTCTTTATACGATGGCCGTTGACATGATTTCTTTAATAATATGACGATGTTGTTGGAATGGATTCTTTATATGAGATTGATAAGGCAGTAAGGTGATTGAAGAAACTTGTTTATTCTTGAACACATATAAGTAAGACAAGGACGACACATAAATGTACGTAATCACAAAAAGACACACAATACACAAACACTAGATGCGGCAGACTACATGATGACAAAGCGAAGCGAAAAGCGCGCGTAACCGTGTGTTCAGAGCTTTTATAGTGGCGGTGAAGGTCGTACGACTCTTTATAACAGGAGTCGTGATTGGCTGCAAATGAGCGGAGCAATTAGATTAAGATTAAGATTACGCGGTCGTACAATTAGATTAAGATTATAACAGTCAGAGGCGAAAGAACTAGAAAATAATTTGACGGGGTACAGTTAAGGAGAATTAGAAGAAGTCATTACATATATATATATAAGGGGGAGCCCAGAGTATTAGCAAACACAGGTGAAGGTTGGCTAGCCGCAAGACTTTGTTTAAAACTGCGATCTTAGTTCCTAAAGCTAGGAGTTTGCTATAGTACTACTGTGGCTAATATATTTCTTACTATCTTGACTAGTTATCTTAGGTTTTACAACGATTTTATATATATATATATATATATAACATTTTTTTTAAACGAATAATAGGAAAAAGATATCTACACTGCTGGTCACCGTAAATGCAACACCCTGAAGGCAGCACGCAAATAACATGAAATTTACAACACGCATTAGCGGAGGTGAGATATGCAAATGATTAGAATTTCAGGGCAGACACACATCACGCACGCCTGTGGCGCCACTTCAAAGCGCTATTTAAGGCTTGGAGATTTCGACGATTTCAAGTTCGGCAATTGTGATTTTCTTGTGTTTTTTTCAAAAAAACGATCAGTTATGTCTCGTAGAAAACAGCGATCAGCTTTTGATCAAGTATCCGAGTTCGACGGAGGAAGGATAGTGGCCTACCGAGATTGTGGATTATCTTTCAGGGAAATCGGTAGTCGTGTTGAACGAAACCAAACAACTGTAATGCGGATATGTGACCGTTGGAGGCAGGAGGGTACGACGGACCAACGTGGTCGATCGAATGCACCTCAGTGCACCACTTCATGTGAGGACAAGCAAATTGTGCGCATGGCAGTGACGGGTCGCTCAATCACATCACGAACTCAGCACAGAACATTGAGTCTGTAACGTATCATTCAGTGTCTGCGCGTACCATTCGACGCCGTTTACAGCAGAGTGGTCTGTCCGCAAGACGTCCATTGCCTTGTCTACCCTTGACGCAGAACCACTGACGTCTTCACCGCCAATGGTGTGATGAAAGAAGGATGTGGGGTGGTAGAATGGAATGAAGTTGTCTTTACTGACGAGTCACGCATCTGTCTACAACACCACGATGGTCGGATTCGAGTCGGGAAACACCGCGGAGAGAGGATGCTGAACAGCTGCGTTATGCACCACCACACTGGTCCTGCATCGGGTATTATGGTATGAGGCGGTATTAGATATCACTCTCGCACTCCTCTAGTACGCATTGCTGGTATTTTAAACAGCCAGCACTACATCTCCGAGGCGTTGGAGCCAGTTGTCCTTCCTTACATTCAGGGCTTGGCCACAGCCATATTTCAACAGGATAATGCGTGACCACACGTGGCACGCATTGTCCAAAGGTTCTTCGTCTATCACCAGATTGAATTGCTTCCCTGGCCGGCTCGCTTTCCGGATCTTTCACCGATAGAAAACATGTGGTCCATGGTTGCTCAACGATTGACCCAGATTACATCCCCAGCTGCCACACCAGATCAACTTTGGCAACGTATGGAAGCTGCTTGGTCTTCTGTACCCCAATAACACATCCAAAATCTCTTTGAATCAGTGCGGAGGCGTGTGGCAACAATGATCTCCGACAATGGCGGCTACTCTGGCTACTGATTCTGGCAGGAACCACACTTCACAGAAGTCTTTAAATTTAATCATATGATATTTGGTCAACATGTTATCTACAAAATAAATTTTGTTGTGCTTTCTCTTTTCTTTCTTGTGTTGTATTTATGATGAACAGCAGTGTATATATCTGAACTTTGAGCGTGCTGAGCTGAGTTTTATATCAACATTTATAAACATTTCGTTAATTTGTTTAAAATAAAATTAGTAAAGTGTAAAATTGTAAAATGAGATTTTTTTTCCTCTCTATTAATAGAAAATATTGTTTGGGTCATAAAATTTTTTTTAGTTATCTTCTACTTTTGGGTTTCTGACTAACATATTGTTTACATTTTCCCCTTTCTTAATAAACTACTGAGCATTTATTGCGTTAAATTAAATATTTTTTCTCAATTTTAAACAGAACTATTTGGTATTCTTTTATAAATCTTTTTTCACGGAAAGCACGACAAAACATGATAAGTTTTAACTGTTTATTTTAAAAGGCTTCCAAAATCTAATATACTGGATATACAAGCGGATTATTATTAATTTTCAAAATGCTTTCACTTTCAAAATGCTATAATAAAATTACTGTTCAGAATGACTTCAAATGTGAAGTGAATATATACTTGTAAAACGGGAAACGGTATGACTTAGGGAAAAATAAGTTCCAAAGTGTATTAATAGATAGAGCTACAAGTGGCATTACAAAAGTAAATTCAGCTACAAGTGGCATTACAAAAGTAAGTTCAGCTACAAGTGGCATTACAAAAGTAAGTTCAGCTACAAGTGGCATTACAAAAGTAAGTTCAGCTACAAGTAGCTTTTTGAATTCTATTGTACAAGCTTTGGCATCAGTTATACATTACACTTTACGATTTGCATGATTGTTTAGCTATTTTGATGGGGGGAAAAGGACTGTCAAGTCCTTCGAGTGTTGATGCATTGTGATTGAAAAGCCACCACGGCAAGGTCGTACTATATCGAATGGGAAAATAGGTTTTTAATTTTTCTTGGGCAAAAATACCGCACAAAAGTAACAATGAAACTACTAATGAGTTTTATTAATAAAAAAGTTTTTCATTTAGTTTCTCATTCTTTCAAGTATATTCAGTTCAAATTTGAAGTCATTCTCAGCAGTGGTTCTATTTTTACAGCATGTGGAAAGTGGAACCATAATTACAACCACCCTGTACAAACACTAACAAATTCATGCTCTAGAAATTTGAAGAAATGCACAAAAAATAGATAGTTCCCAAATAAATTTATAAATCTTGCTCCATGTCCATTATGAGTTTTAATTGTTACTCAAAAAGTGAGTCATTAAACATTTCAAAATTATTCCATATCTCACCCCGAGAATTTTGAATAAAATGGGACTAATTGTATTAAAATCTTACAAGTAATAAAGTTAAACTCTTGTCATAAATTTTCTTTATCTGTAAATGACAATTATTTTAAACATTTCCGAAAAAGATAAAATACTCTTCGTGATGTTTCATGAAAAAAAAAAAAAAAGAACCACCTAATCATTCTAAATTTCAGAACATAAAAAATTTCCTTTTTCTAGTAAAAGAAAAAAAAAGAACAATGTTTTTATTTACACCTGCTCTTTCTTCTTCCGACATCAATTTTTATTTATTTATTTATTATTATTATTTTTTTTTTTTTTACAAACGAAACATCTTTGCTAACACAAAACAAGGAAGCTATTTATCAATAAATGCAGTCTCTAACACAGAATAAGAAACAGTAAAAAAGAGAACGTGTTTATGTTTCCCCAGAACATTTAATGGTATCGTTATTCTGTTTGGATACAACAATTACCTACTTACTGATTTTGATTCTTTCGTTCAATTCATTTGATTCCATTTCCAAAAAAAAAAAAAATGAAATTATATCTATCTGTTAAAAGGTTGTTTCAAAGTAATTAAAAATAAAGATCAAACGATATGCTTTTTTTAAAAGTTTAATTTGAATTTTTTTCTTGCTTCGCTCTAACACGTACTGTATAATAATATTGCATACATATTCACTTCTTCAATTCATATGCTGAACATAAAAATACTTTCAAATTTATTGAATATCCTTTTTAGAGTACAGCAATAAGTTTTACATGTGTGTTTTATTTAATTTTTTTTTATGTTAAACTTCTTGGTGCTATCAAAAGTAAATTTATTCCCATACATAGGTAATGTTTTCAAGTTTTGTTTTTTTAAAAAAAGAGAAGAAATTTTTAAATGTTGCACGTAGAAACGTTCAAGATTTCACTATCTAAATCAAAAAAAAAAAATGAATTTTTCTGTAAATTTAATTTTAATGCTCCTTTTTTAAGTTAAATTTGTTTTTTTCATTTGGAAAAAAAGGAGACATGTAAATGGGAGTTTTAAAAACTAGTAAGTTTATAAATATTTTCAGATAAGTAATAACTAGATTTTCAAGAAGAAAATTAATAACTTTTGTAAGAAAAATAATAAATTTTGTAACATATTATTATAACTCTTAGCAAATATTTAACTGTGCATGTTGCTTCTTATAGATGCAATTGATTTAACAGCGCGTTCTCTATTATAATATACTGTTGGGTTATGTAAATAAAAAATCGTATTCTATATCGATTTGAAAAAAAGGGAATTTTTACAAATTTCCGTTTTGGGTGCTTTAGAAGTTATTTTTACTAAATATGCAAAGTGTATAAATCAAACTCTATGTTGAAATTATTTTCAGAATAAATCATTAAGTAAAATAATTTTGAAAATTTCGTTACGTGAAATCTGATGTCATTATCATCTACAAATCCATTTACGAGGTTGCCAGACTAACTTTGAGTTGTTGAACATCATAATTTATAAATAGCAAGACATTTTAAGATATTTTCATAATAAGATATTTTAGATAATAAGATATAATTATATTTTCATAATAAGATATTTAAGATATTTTCATTTAAGATATTTTCATTCACAATAGTCCATGCGTGTGATTCAATATTTCCTTAAGTAAATATCGGATAAGCTTCCTTAAACTTATCTCGAGTAAAATACAAGCAAAAAAAGAGGAAGAAAGAATCCATTTTAAAGTCGTAACCTTCTCTTCATGAATCTTGTCTTCGGTTCAAATCCTGGTTCCTGCAATGACCTTTGTGATCAAAATGAAAACTGTTCGAGTCAAAATTGTTAAGTCAAGATGCTATCATCATTTGACTGTTTCAAGAGTGGCTGTAACTAAAGAACCATTCAACATTTGTTTAAGTGTTTAGATATTTTAAAGAGCGATTAAAGCTCAATTGTATTAAAATAGTAATTCATATGCTTTTAAAGAAGATAAATGGTTTTATATACAATTTTATGTACTCTTATTCATTGATTAATTAAGTTTCGTTATGTTAAGAAATAGGACTTAAGGGAACATGGAACGGATTTAAGCAAATATTTTTAATTTTAGGATTTTCAAATTATTTTTTTGGTTGCCTCCTATGTGTGTATACTATGTAAAACAAATTTTGTGCCCAAAATTTCATAAAAAGCTAGCCATTTAACTTTTTAAGGAAAAAACTTAAAATTTGTGAAGTCATTTTAAAATGCTACTCCTTCTACAAAAGTTTACACACACGCATAAAATTTGATTTACAAGTACGTCAAACTATGCAGAACAAAAGTTAGTATGGTTTTTACGATACAATTATTGGTATTTGTGCAATACTTCTTTATATGAATGTTTATTGAAAATTCCTTAAAATTGTATAAATTCTGAGTTCAATTATTTTTTAAAAAATAAGTATTGCTTTGATTCTAAAATGCATTCGAAATTTTGCTGCATGTACTATTAGCAATAGGTAAAAAAAATTTCAAAGCATTAGGCACAATAGAAAAAAAGCCTCAGCATTTTAAGCGAAAACAAACTAGTTATTTTATCTTTCCGAGATAAGTAAGTTTAAAGTTTTGATTTGCTATAGGGATGTGAATAAAAACGAAAGCAAAAGCTATCATAATTCTGCATTTTTTAAGTTTCGAGCTTTTAAATTTTGTCAGGTTATAGAAAAATATATATAAAATAATTTAAGCTAAACAAATTAAATTTGATTTTTTGACCTATTTTTGTCAATTGAATCGTACTGTATCGCCTTAAATTTAAAGCACCCTCTATTGAAAATTCTTCCATACTTAATATCAGTTCTGATTTTCCTAATCTATATCGTGCATCATTTCTATTAAAAAAACAGGGGGGGGAGCAACTGACTCACTCAGCGCGATATTTCTGGAACTATTGGACATACAGACTTGAAATTTGGCAAGCATTGTACTTCTGTTGGTTAGAAATTCATTAAGGACGGGTATTGCGTAAATCGACTTCCAAGAAGGATTACGATTGCATTATAAATAATAAAATAATCCCCATTTTGTTCTATTAGTTTTGTAGACTTGTAAGATGGTAAACAAATTCCCTTTGTTCAGTAGAGATCCGCTTAGAATGAGTGTCACTGGAATCGACTCCCAAGAAGGATTATAGTGGGTGGATAAAGTGTTGTAAAAAAACGAATTCACCTTTTTTTAACAATTAGACGTACAGACTTAAAACATTGGAATCATGCTACTTTCATTGAGTAGAGATCCACTAAAAACGAGGTTTGAGGAAATGGACTCCGAGGTTAGGTTATACAAGGGCGGGAATGGTAAATTTTCTTCCGTTGAGGGAATATCAAGAGGTGAGGGTCTTAAGAATATAGTTAATTACAATCGAAAATTTAGAGCAATGTCTTAGATAATAATGACCTAAAAAGAAAGTGTGTTGTTAAAATGTCATCAAATGCACGTAAAGGGTATACCCGTGGTGAACAACGGTTACTTTTATAATAGTTCACATTTCAAGTTGAATTTATCTTTTTTTTTTTTTGTATAAAATGTATTTCATATTTTATCTCGATACTCTGGCGCTAAAAAAGGGGGTATACATTCATTATTGGAAAGCTGCACTTAGTTTTCTCTCAGGTGTGTCCGGAAACTAAGTATCGTTTCGTTCTACTACAACCGCAGCTGTAGTATCAGAGTTCAACCCTTGCAGACACGTGTCTTTGGTTGATTGTCAGTACAGTGACGTCAATACTATCGGATTGTGTTGTTTTTACGCATGTTAGTGAGCGTTTAAAATGTTTAAGACGATTGCCGATCCCACCGACAATGAAGTGCATTCTGTAATCCATCCTTTGAATGCAAGGAATGTTAGGTGAGTAACTTGTTGTGACCTGTAGTGATAATGCAAATATGAAATGGTGAAAAAATTGAGTTAGAAAATTCAATGTTAGGTGCTCCAAAGTCCACGACGATGCACGGAGGGGGCAACCTTCTGTTGTAAATAATGGTTTTTGTTGAAAAGGGAAATGAGAAAACTTGGGAAAATAGACGGTTTACAATAAGAGTGCTTTGTAATGAGTTTCCATAAATTTCAAAAACTGTTTACAAGCAGCATCCTTCTTTAAAGGGGGAAAAGACAAGTTTGTTTCCTGGTATGACAAATGTCTGATATGAATAGTGGCTGTAACTATATAGAGCAGTGGTTCTTAAGATTTCGATCACCCTGGACCCTCTTTATGTATCAGCCATCACGGACACCAAAAATTTTGATCAACTTACAACACATAGCTGAGTGATTTAAAGGTACCTCAATACTTCTGAGACTCGGCTTCTGACATTCGTATACAGACTATTTAACGCTTCTTTTTTCCCCTTTAAGAAAACAGTGAGAATCTAATTTTAACACATATAAAAGTACTACAAAATACTACACTCACTTCCATAAATTAAGGTTAAATCAGAGGTCCTCGGAAATCGAACTCTAAAATAAATACATCCCCCTGTAAAATGACTACACACATCTTCAAGAAACAAATTCAAATTGCTGGGAGCCGCTAGATGACACCGATAGTACGTCACAATGACGAGAGTGTAAGAGGGGGATATATAAGGAATACAAGCGAAGTAGTAAAATTGTTCGCAGGCGCATTCTAGGCCTTTCAGTGCAATAACTGCATAGTTATTTCAGAAAGGGCGCATTTGGATGATTTCTTACGTGGTAGTAATATAGGCTGTCTGGAATGTAGGCGTACCCAGCTGAAAGAATCCGAGGAACTTGGAATCGCCCAGAGAGTTTTAAGCAATAAAAAAAAAAACTGAATTAATATTCTTGATCAAAATACTTGTTATAGTAAAAAAAATTAATGGGGTAATTTAGAAATCTAGTCTGGGATGACACATCTTTCAATTCTTTCAGAGTCTGTAAAAGAGAGGTCTTAACATTAAAAGAAAGACCTTCGAGGACTCCCTAGAAAGGCGTGGGGGACCCCCAGGGAACCGCGGATCACAGTTAATAACCGCTGATATACAGGAATAGTTTAGACGTGCTCTTTCATGTAAAAATAAATTTTTGTTTTGAAAAAAGAGTTTTGTGTAAGTTTCCGTACACCCTCGTCGTTTTTTTTTTATTTTTAAGTTGCAGTACCATGAATGTGCGTTTGTATAAAAATTTCGCCAATTTGTATGAAAATAAGGACATTTTTGTGTGTGAAAATGTATGCTTAGTTCCCTCCTTAGGTTTCTTGACATTGCACGTGGACATTTTTACTTATAGGTGTAAAAATCACGCTAATCCACTATTATGGAAATCAACGGACTAAGTGTCCTTTTGTTTATGTCGACGATTTCTCTACACGAGGAAATGAAGATTTTCCAACTGAAGATTTCATCCATTCCAATATCCTTGCATTATGAACATTGATTTAATCTTTCCCAGCACGACATTCGATTTTTTTTTACTTCCCTGTGGAGAGAGAAAGTTACGAAAGCACCACGCAGTTACCTTGAACGGGTAATGATCTTGGCCAACAATGAAATATTCGTTCTTTCATGTTTGCGTTTGATAAAAAAACGAGTGACTTCCAAAAGATAGTCTTTCATTTATCTCTGGAAGTTCAGAAACCGATAGTTCATTATTAGCGTACAAATTGTACGCAAAGAAAAGCGATAAAAATGATGGTTGTCAATTTTACTTGTTTGTGAAAAAATAAATAATCTACATTTTAACCTTGACTAGAATGAAATCAAGGAGTCAGGGACAAATAATGAAATAGATGGCACGTGTCGCTTATGTATCCATCACGATTCCAGAATTTTAAATAACCTTGTTAGAAAAGCTTTGATAAAAGTATTACTACATAATATTTCTTAATACAAAATATTGTAAAGTCATACTTTTATTTTATGGCATTAGGGACTCTAAATATGAATCTAGAGTACAATAAATTGCATAATAATTTATTTTAATATAGTACCTTTTAATTTATAGTGAAAGTCTATTCATATTATTAATAATAATGTCTGAAAATATTTATGGAAAAGATGTTAGAAAAATTGAATAGCCGCAGTAGTCTAGTGACCATTAGGTTTTCTGATTTCCCGGTTTTCTCCCTTTCCGGGAGATCCTGGGAAAGTAATTGTCGTTCCCGGGATTTCCGAAAATCTATGAAAATTTTAAAAAATTTTAAAACATGATATTTCTACAATAATAATTAAATAAAATAAGGATACATATAAAACATATAAATTAAAATTGATTTATATATTGAGCTAAAAAAATACGAAACGAAATGAAATCTGCAGAAAGAATTTCGAAGTAATAAATAATTATTTTGAAGAAAGAAATTATTATAAATTCGAATACAAAAGAATTTATGTAGTTTATAATAAATAAATACATCGAACTATTTTTTTATTTTACAAATGCTGTTACCACGCCGATTTTTCATTTTCAATTTTAACATATACACTGAGGAAAAACCTTTCCCTTAATTAAAAATTGCAAATTTTTTTATTCAAATTTGTTACTTTTAGCATTAAAAATAAAAATTGCAGGCGACACAGAAAAATTTTTTACAATTAAAGAATTTTTAACTTAAAAATCTCAAAAAAATTCACATTTAAAAAAATAATTACAAAAATTAAGGTTCCTTCATTGACTTACACGCGTTTGAAAATTATTATTTGAAGCTAAATAGTTTATTTCACTAATGTTGCAACGAACAATAAGAGATAAATATTAATTAATGCTTGAACATTTATTTTCTGCTAAACGATTAATCACGTTAAAAATATTAATAATTGTATTTGTATAATAGATTTCTTGTTCATAGAATTTCTATATTATTGTTACATAAATATAAATAAATATTAATGTAAAAATCTCACACGAAAGTTTGCTTCAGAAAAATATTAAAAAAAAAAAGTTGCGAGATTGCTTAAAAATATTCTCCCTCAAACAGTTTTGGGGTTCATCCCTTCATCGAATTTATGAATCAAATTAATTGCTCATAATTAAAGAGTATCCAAAAAAGAACTAAAAAGATCAAAAAAATAAATAAATAACAGTTTTAAGTATTAGACATTTAATATGTATATTTTTAAACATTTAAATTTTTAGCCGAGGTTCAAATCTACATTCAAATCGAAAATAGCTACCTCATAGATTACTTAAGCCCCGAGCCATTACCGTGATCGAAGTATTATTCCCGGGGGAGTACAAAAAGCACGGAAATCATACAATTTTTCGGAAATTCGGAATCCGGGATGCCGGGTTTCCAGGAAAGAAATCCTAGTGGCCATGGTTTCAAAATCGTGACAGGCGTGTCATGAGTTCGAGCCCAGTGCCGCTCAAGTACTGACGTGTAGAGAGGCTATTGAAGGGTAAATGTATTGGGGCTCTAAGTCAGGGATGGCGAACCATTGGCACGCGTGCCGTTCATGGCACGCGACACAATATTTTGGACACGTCGGAGATCAAAATGGTTTGAGGTTCACTGTGCAGTATTACGAACAAACATGAGTGATCGGACGAGGTAGGGCGGGGAGCACAATCGTTTGTTATTGTCTTGCGATAGTTAAATGGTGGACTGCAATTTCTTATGATGCAAAGTTTGTCTACGCATAGCATAGTCAATTTCACTGACACAACAATATTTTCAAGTCTATTTTATTATGTTAATCATTTTTAACTGTTACTTATGATGGCTAGTTCAGCAAAAAGAATAAAAAAAGGAAGATATTAAGGTAACATAGAATTTCAAAGTTGACAAATCTGGAAGTATGGGATTATTGGTAAAGGCGACACAGCAGTGCGTGTTTTAAGTTCTGAAATAGAGGTATATAGAAAATCGTCTGTAAAACGACATTTTGAAACAAATCGCAAATCCTTTTGTCAAAAGAGTGAACCACAGTAAAAATAATGAATTGCTTAAAAACCGATTGGCAGATGACTCCAATTGAATACGCATTCTACTAAAAGTAATATTTTACAAACCTAATGTAGGTTATTTGTCATCCAATCTGCAACAACAGAAGTCACACTAACGTTAATTTATAATTTGAATTACACGTTTAACTAAAACATTTACAACTATACGGTGCAAAAGGTATTTTTTCGTAGTAGATAGAATTTTTTGTTCTTAGTAATTACTTTATTATTTTCCCACAATCACAAGTCAAAATTATTTGATGGCACGTCTATATACCTCATTAAATATTTCTTTAGAAAAAATGGCACGTTGATCCATAAAGGTTCTCCACCCCTGTACTAGACACTTGTTAATCTGCACGTTACCTAGTAGGCACTCATTAAAGCGAAAATAAGATTTTTGCTGGAACAACAGCAAAACGTTTCTATTCGCTTAAACTAAGTGTTGTTTATTTATTTTTTGATATCTAAAAAATCGAGTTAATACAATCGAACAACCAATACATTAGTGGATAGAATCAATCATCAATCAATTGAAAAGCTATAATACAAAGAACTAGATGGTTTAACATATTACAGTTAAGGAAATGAACCTGCGAAGCATATAAAATTATGCTTACCTATTTGTGCAATCTAAGGATTGGTGATACTTTGATTTGCATAACAATTGGTTTTTGCGACAAGCATACTTATTTGATGAACCAACGTTCAATCAAAATTCTTAACAGAAAGTAAGCGAGAAAAACAAATTTTAACGATATATAATCCGCTAATGTGAAGATTACCTAGTTAAAATACAGAAAATTCTTGATTTCGCACTAACGGAGCAAATCAGTTAATTGCAGATTAGCAAGGTAATTTGCATATTCTTGTCATTTGTCTACACTTCTTTAGAAAAAATGGCACTTTGATCCATGAGGGTGCGCTATTCCTGCTCTAAGACATCCATCGGAGTGGTGTGGAATTTCGAAGAATGAGGTACTAGCTGAGGTATCGTCTTGTCACGATATAATTTCAAAATTACGATATCCGTTGCCAATTTTCTTCGACTTATTGAAAAGTGCAACGTTAGTAAACACTCCTTCAACACCTAGAAAATTAATTATTATCTTTCTATGTATAATCTATACATATATTTTCTAATTCAAAATATGTTATACTCATCTTTTTGTTTTTATATTATTCTTTCTCCCTCCGTTTTCACAGTATTTCATTATCGTATTCGGCAGACATATTTCCTTGTTGTCTCACGTGAGCACTCTGCTGTGATTTCTGTTATTGTTTAAAATAACCTTCACATATCCATTATTCCAATTTTGATAGAACTCAATTATAGCTAATTTCCTCATTCATCATTGTATAACATTCTTATAATACAAGTTTTTAAAAAACGTTTGGGGATCAGTGATGGTTCTTAAATGCCATGTCTAATTAAATGTTCATATGGATGAAGACATTTTCTTTTAGAAATAAACCTAAGCGCATAAAACTATTCTTTAATATTTTTAGGTAATGCTAACTAAAATGTACAAGTATTTGCAGTAAGAAACATACAAATATTCATTTAAATGGATTTTTTTAGTGGATTTTAAAATAAAACTGTGGCACTCTCTACATAAAAATAGTTTTTCTTGATGTTGTGATAAATTTATTACGTACTATCGCAACAATGCGATATGCGAAAAGTGATTGGTAACTTATTGCGAAAGTAGAAGCATTTTGAATGCGAAAAAACACAAACTGAGAAAAACACTTTAAAGTTTATTGGGTTTTTTGTTGAAATTCAGCATACGTATCAACATTTTATTTTTTTCTCCAAAACCAATTAAGTTATTTTAAAATCGATCCCTTAAGTTGTTTAGTACATCCTTAGGTCAAATAAATACAAAACATTTCAGGTCAAAAATTAATAAATACAAAAAGAGTATTATTTTAAAATTTTCCATAATTTTTTTAAAATTGCGTGAATAATATGTACAAAATTTCATCTTGTTTCATTTTCTTGAGTAGAAACATTATATGAAATTCTAAAACATAATTTTTAAATACATAAATAAAAAAATACTCAAAAGGTGTCAGGTCTCCTTAATACGAGTCAGTCCCTAAAATCATAGCTTATTCAGTGGCATCTGAACTCGAATTACATCCCAATTGAAAATAATCTGGAGTATTATTTTAAAATTTTCCATATATATTTTTTTTTAAATTGCGTAAATAATGTGTACAAAATTTCATTTTGTATCATTTTTTAAAAAGATTATATGAAATTCTAAAACATAATTTTTAAATACATAAATAAAAAAATATTCAAAAGGTGTCAGGTCTCCTTAATACGAGTCAGTCCCTAAAATCATAGCTTATTCAATGACATCTGAACTCGAATTACATCCCTATTGAAAATAATCTGGAGCATTATTTTAAAAGTTTCCATATTTTTTTAAAAAAATGTGTAAATAATGTGTACAAAATTTTTCATCTTGTATCATTTTCTTGAATAGAAACATTATATGAAATTCTAAAACATAATTTTTAAATACATAAATAAAAAAATTGTTCAAAAAGCGCCAGGTCTCCTTGATATGAGTCAATCCCTAAAATTATAGCCTATTCAGTGGCATATGAACTCGAATCACATCCCGATTGAAAATAATCTTGTCATGAGTTTGGAAACATGACCACTCAGCTACTTCGGCCCCGTGGAAAAAGATAGTAATTTTTGAGTTAATGAGTTTATATCCCCGTTTCACTATAAAGCAATATGAGGGCTATTAGTGACATACCTCGTAATTTTGAGCCCTTGTCAAGCGACGAGGACGACACCTGAGCTAGAAATCTCTTTCTCGAACGTACCACATCACATAAACGGGAGGTCTTATATTTTAGAAAGATTTAACGTACATCAGTCCTTCTATCCAAGAGAGTTTTGTAGTACTTAAGTTAGAACTCACGACACACTGGCCAAAAGTACATGACCATGACTACTAATCTACCACGACCACTCTAGTAGTTCTTTTGAATAAAACTAATTAATGCTTTTTAACTGTACAAAATGTATGAAATTCTTGAAACACTCCACAAAAGGAAGGTAAAAATTAAAAGTAATGCTTTTTTTAAAAAAATTTTCGCATCACTCTGAATTTTATAGATGTTAGAAGTACTTTTCCGTTTCGCCGGCTCATATCTCGCCAAGTTGGCCTTATTGGAGCCAACACACAAAAACACGTAAAAGAATGTTTAATTTGTTCTCATTGGTTTTTAAAATATTTATGATATATTATAAAAAAGATGTAACTGATAAGAAGAGACCACGACTTGTTTTGAAAAAAAGGGTCGGCAAAAGATTATGTCCAAAAATATTCCGTTTGGCGTCGTTTGTATCATTATTGGCGACTTCATCGCTTGCGCCGGTGAAACGGAAAAGTACTGCATTATATTTCAGTAACTTAACATACAAAGCCTACCTTTATACTAGCAAACATTTTTTTATTATTAAATTTACTTTTTTGTATTTCACAGATAAATTTGAAGTAAATGAATATATAATTAAAAAAAGCATAACAAACACATATAAATCTAACGTTCGAAATAAATACATATAATTGAATGTACTTAATTACAAATTCAATTAGCTTTTTCAATTAATAGTGTTTTAATAAGGTTACGGTCACAGGCTATTGAGTGAAAATTAAATGAAAAAGATATGTTTTAGACGAATTTGACATCTATATGCCTTTAATAAGCACAACCGTATAAGGAATTTTCTAAAATCCCCATGAATGCGGCAAGTTTTTTAAAAGAAAGTGAAGAATACTGAAAGATTTTTATTGATACTTTCCCTGAATGCAGAACATGCCATTCATCAAAAGTCAAGTTTAACTGACACGACGACGCGCAGTGTTTTCCCCCTTTTAATTAGGTTTATAGATCGTTAAAAGTCAATACAGCTCAATTGTGTTTCGACTTTGTTGACCTACGCAATGTAAGGAGAAAACCGGTTTGAACTGGAACGGGCGAAGGAAACATTAAAATATCTTCCGTATTCATACTTTGCGGTCTTAAAAGACCACGAACAGTTACAACTTTTACTACTAAACAACAATGATCATTTTATACCTCAATTCAGAAGTATTTTTCGAACAGATAATGTTGGTTCATAAGTGAAAGTCAATGAATCTGAGTCGATGGTTTTCATTTTCCATTTTAAATGCTGTTTTAATTTTCTTCCTAATTATATACATACCGAATTTAAACTTTTCGTAGCAATTATTCTATTTCAGAGCATTTATAAAATTCGTTATTTCAGAAAGATAGTAAAATTTGCTAAAATTTTACATTTGAAAGCAGGCAACAAAACAATGATGAGAGAAATTTTAGATCATAAATAATACATATATAAATAAAATTTGAATGAAATAAGAGGGAAATTGAGATACATTTAAACTTATATTTTTTTTATCCTACATTTAAACCTACTTTTTATCCTACTTTAATTTAACATTATTTTTTTGTAAATAAAAATATTTCAAAGTAAAATAAATAAAAATTATTATTTCAGTTACTTTTATCTGTAGAAAATTTTTATATGTTAATGTTACATAAGAAAACTTTGATTTTTATATTGATTAGTTGTTTTGTATTATATATATATATATATATATATATATATATACAATGAGAAAACGTTTAAAAAAACGGAGAGGATCTAAAATATTTTTTCGTGTAAAAAGAATTTCGAGTTGAGGGATATTGCAAGGAAAAAAACATGTATTTAACAAAATTAAGCTGTTTATTAGAGTATGAATTTTATTTACTTAGATATATATGCATGTATTTAATAAAAATCAATAAATCAAAAACCTTCATGGCTCAAGTGTAGTACAGAGGAGGCCTTTGGATTTGGTGATTTTTACCTAGATATCATGGTGAGATAACACATTCTGGCTTCCTGACACTTTTTGTTAAATGAAATAATTTGGCGACCGATTTTGGGCACAAAAGAAATTTGACATCGCCAAGAGGGCCCCCTATACTACACTTTAGCCAGCATTCACAAGCACTAAAAAAAATTTACACAAAATTTACCAATACCAAAATCTTTACAAATTGCCTTTTTCGTTCTCAGTTTCTGATCAACAGTCTTAAGAAGCTCTATCTTCATTTCAAGCGGAATAATAATTTTTATTCCCCCCTGAGCTCTTTCCCATTGTACTCATAAAAAAATTCTTTCTAAAAAAAGAAAAGAAAAAGGAGACAAAACTCACTGATTTTTATTCCCACTGCGATGTACTTGCCATCGAATTCCGAAACCAACTGATGAGATGTTTTTGTGTAGCGTTTGTAGTGGTGGAGGGTGGAAGTAGCTTAGGTAAACAAAATTAGCTCGTATCACAGGCTATTCGGAGTGTATTTCAAAGTCAAAGACAGTTATTTTTACGAAGCATGTGACATTACCTCTCTTTCATTTTACACCTTTCTTAAATCTAGCCTGCGCGGCTGGTATTTTCCATGTTTTGTTCATTCCCAATAAATGAAAGTTTTTGTGTAAAGAGAAAAAAATGCATGGGAATATATCGTAGTTTGTCAGCACCATTTTATTATTTCATTTAAATCGATATTTCGTCTAAAAGCGTTTTCGCGTTAAATATATTTCACTTTGCATATAATAGTATTAAAATATTAATTATTACTAAAGATAATCGATATGCCACATTCACTTTTATTTATTTTTCTGAAAACTTCTTTGAATAATCACCATTTGGATTTATGCATTTTCACCAGCATTTTTGGACCTACCGAAAACCGTTATTGTCAAATTCAGAGAAGCTTGCATTCGAAAAATATTATTCTGTCTCGAAAAGGACGTTATTGTGTTGTCAGATCTCCAACACCTCAACGGCATTTTCAGTTCCTGAAGTAAGAAAATTTGGATGGGGAAGATCGGGAGAATAGAGTGGGTGTAACAAAATTTAGAAGCTACACCACTCCAATTTCTATACCGCATCTCAAGATGAGTGTGTAGGTGCGTTGTCGGGCAGAAGACGGACTCTTTGGTGATCAAACCACTCTTTTTTTCTTGTTTTAAGGTATCACGCAACCTTCTTAGCAGTGTTCAGAAATAGACATTGGGGAATGTCTGGCCCCCTTTTTTTTTGTAGTTTGTTAAGATAGCTACAGGACAGTACCATAAAACCAACAGCACAACATCCCTTTTAGGCTCTTGTACCTTAAACTTTTGAAGGGAAAGTTGTAATACCTGTCGGTCCCTGCTTGATTCTGAACCCCCTTGTCTACCTGTAAACCCGGTTAGATGTGTGGGGGAAACTGAATGATCAACAGACATGATTTCAATCTAATTAATTTAGTGTTACCAAAATATCAATCAGACACAATAACAATCTAATTAAGATAGGCTATGAAATAGCAGAGCGCGGAGGTGAGATTCTATAACACGGGGATACTATTACGAACCCTCAACTGAATGTAAGACAGCTTAAATACGCTCAATATAAACTACGTTGCACACTAATAAAAAAGCTAACTCCTAATTAAACAAGCTCACTGTACCTGTACTTTTTATGCAGCGGATCCTACACTTTAATCTTGCAGGTCATCTTTATTTGGATTGATCAATGTCGTTGGATCCACTGGACAACTCCAAGACCTCTTAATAATTCCACTATATATTTCAATCTTCAACGAACAAACTAGCTCGCAGACTCTTTGCTAACTTCTACTTGCCAACTCCAACGTGCCAACTCACAAACTCGCGAATACAGAATTTTTATAATGTACTTCATTCACATAATCACGTTTTCTTGGTCGGCGAAAGTTGGTTGAATTGAAATATTTTTTCCCAGAAGAGTCCCCAAGGTGTTAATATAGTCACGGATAGATTCGTCACAAGGTTGTGATGGTTCTATCCGCATTTCTTCTACTAATTGTCCTTGTGGGGAATATCTGATCTTTAAAAATTATTTTATTATAAAACTAATCTTCGAAGAAGACGTGATTATGTTAATTAAGACTATATAGAGTATAACTATATAGAGTATAGTTTTTCAGGTAAGAAATAGGATAGACTGCTATAGGAGCAGAGATCAGTCAAATTGAATGTGAATCGCGGACATTTAATATTTGATATTTGAATTACTTAAGGTGACGAATTGTCACTAGGGATTTTTTTTTTAAATAAATTTATTTGCAAAACTCCTCATGCTCCACATTGCATAACATGAGGCTTACAGACGTAAGTGGTAACAACATTACAAAACAATAATAATAACAACAACAACAAAAAAAAACATAATTAAGAAAGAAAAAAACATAATAAAGGGGTGACACAAAAAAGGGGGGCATAAAGAGCCAAAACTAAAATAAAGGAAGGGAGGAAATATACAAATATAAAGAAAGGAAAGTATCTGTAAAATTTTAAAAATCTATACTGTAAACAAATTTTCTCAAGACATTAGGCTTTCAGAACAATTGACTAACAAAGACAAAATGGTGGCCAGGAAATACCTAAGCATTTTAACTCCTTTTTAAAATTTTCTCTTTTACAACAATATAGATTACAATACAACAAGACATGTTCCGCAGTTTCAGCGTCCAGACCACAAGAACAAATATCATTATCAATTAAGTTAAACCTAAATAAATAGCTCTTAAAATTACCATGTCCTGTTAGAATCTGGGATAACTTAAAATCAGTAACAAATTTCTTACATTTTAGCCGTTGATAAATGGTCGGGAAAAACTTTTTAGTCCATAAAGCTTTAGGTGAGGCCAAGAATTTGGAGTTCCAGTCGGAAACAGTTCTTTCCCAAGCTAAATGCTTCCAGTGGGACAATGGCACAGCCATCGAAAGGCTCATATCTTGGCAAGTTGCCTCTTTAGCCAACTGGTCCGCTCTATCATTGCCGAGATTTCCACTATGGCCCCGAACATAAGAAAAGTGGATATCACAGTCTTCAAGGTTGTACAGAATTGATTGAACCTCCACAACAAGTTTTTCTGTAGAATTTATATTGTGCAAAGAATAAAGCGAAGAGAGCGAGTCGGTGCAAATAAGAAATTTGAGAGTATCGCCCTGACGGAGAGAGTCCTGAATCACTTTTACGGCAAGATTAATGCAGAGTAGTTCGGCTTGAAAAACAGAGCATTCATCTCTTATTCGATGCTGGAAAGTAGCTTTTTCAAATCCTTCCTCGTATATAACGCAGGCAAGACAACTCTTCCATTCAATTTACTGCCATCCGTGAAACAAATAGTTTTATAATCTTGAAGAACTTCATTTGAATAAGTTACAAGAGTGATAGCCTTTCTACATGAAGGGTGTGCAATAATGAAATTGGAATCACCCATCCAGCGTTCCAAGGCTGGTACTCAAAAAGCTTTTGCGAATATCAAGATTGTTCAAAATAGCCAAGGACTAGATTGAACCCAGATTAAATAGCTAAAAAGTCAGAGTTATCGCTTTGAGTAAGTGTGTATAGTATTTGAGTTTTCTCATATCTCGCGTACCTCGTCAATTGTCGGCATAGTTATTAATTGGGTGTATCTCTTAGACTGGATCTATTGAATTTGAGTTGTGATTAATATTGTGAATAAATTAGATTGTTATAGTGAAATATGGCTAGTGTTCCTTTATCTTCCACACCTTTAGGCGTTCAGGCGAGAACATTACAAGGTTAGTCATTGGGCTTCTAGTCCTTGCTCATTTTATTGTCCCTGAATTACTTTGATTGGTCCAAGATTCCTCTATAGTTAACAAGTGACATAAGAAAATCTTTAGCTTGCTGCGAAAGATTGACTTGTCGCGCTTTGTTTGTTTCTGAAAGGGTATCAGTAATCGTGGAATCCAGCTTGAGGACACCTTTTACAAATTTCCATTGAAAAAGTCTTCAGCAAACAGATTTTTCCAAGTCTGCCGTCTTACGGAAAAATTTTAATAGGAAAACACGTTTGAGGGAAAAATATGAAAAGAAAACCGAATTATGATAAAACAGTTAACGGAATAAATTTAAATTCCTTATATAATATGTATACATTTCAATTTTTTCTTAAATTATTAAATTTTATATATGAATTACCATAATACAAATCAATGAATTGATTTAAACTTCCTTAATTTTTTAAAGAGTTTTATGTTATTCTAAAGTTAAATATGAGATATTTATATGTTATTTATATGCGTATTTTTTAAAATTATTTTTATTTTTGGCGAAAGCAGACATTAAAAAATGTTCATAGGTATTTTATAAGTAGCTAAATCAATAGCTTTTGGAGGGCTCATACAGGGTCCTGCAAATTGTCCTCCCTTATTTCGAGAGGGAGCTGAGTGAGTTGAGTTGGTTGTTGTGACTCGAGAAAACTATTCTTCAATTACAATATTCTTTTGTTTTTCTTCGACATGCAGGATAAATGAGGCTATTTACAGTTTTGAATAAATGAGGCTATTTACATGAAAGAACGAATTAATTGAGCACACGCTCCGTAAACTTAAAATATTTTACAATTCTTTTCTTAGCGTAAAGCGTAAACTATTAGAACATTCCATAAACTTATTTTTCTAAAATTCTGTTGCCAGATTCAGAAGTGAATAACAAACGCGAAACAATTATCAAATAATATCAATATAATATATCAATATAATATATCAATATAATATAATATAATATAATATAATAAAATATAAAAAATCAATATAATATAATATAATATAAATATAATATATCAATAATATAAACAATAATCAAATAATGTTGAACGTATCAGGAGTGGCAACAGTGGTAATGTTGCGGTGGGAGGGGATTATAATGCTAATGGTGTACGTGCAATTTGCAATAGGCGCAATGGTGTGGCACGGTGAGCATCGTGCATTTGTTGTGCTAGTGGTTGTGATTAATACTCATAAAACATTTAGCATAGTTTCCGATTTGGCCATCATGATCCTGTTTGGGATAGAAAAACTATCCACGTTTGAGTAGCAAACTTAAAAGCAACTGGTTCTGCACTGAAAAAGAAATCGTCTGGCCGACCTCTGACAGTAACAACGCCAGAAAACGTAGTGCGTGAGTCCATCGAGCGATCTCCAAAGCATTCAACACTTAAATATGTAGCTTCCTTTGGATTGTCTGACAGTAGAGTAAGAAGAATTCTGCACGGAGGTCTTCACACGCATCCATACAAAATGATGGTCACCCATGTATTAAGTGAGAGAGACTTTCAAACTCGCTGAACTGCGTGTGAAGATATTCTTCAGAACTTTCCCCCTAGCGCTGTTTTAATTTCGTCTGATGAGACCCACTTCTACTTATCAGACAATGGATATAAACAAAATTTCCGCTACTGGGAAGAAGAAACCCCTTAGTGTGTTGAGTCCTTATTTTTTCTAAGCAGATAAGCTAACGGGAACGGTTACAGCGGATAGCTACTATCACATTATCAGTTTCTTGGAGTTCATGAAAAAGCAGAAGACAAGTTCCAACAAGACAGGCCCACAGTGTCGGGGTTAGAACCCGTCATCTGTGGATCCAAAGACAAGTAACATTACCTCTAGATGAAAGTGATCACCACTGTCCGGAAGCTTTTACTGACTTATATAGGACCGCTACACTACTCCCCTACAAGCGAGTCGGTGGATAGGTGAGCAAACGAGATATTTGTTGTGTTGAACGTATGTAGGGTGTGAGTTGTTGCTGTTGCGTCAAGTTGATCTGATGGCTTTGATTGTTCTTGTTGCGTTTAGATGGCGTCACTACAGATCAGAAGGTTTTGCGTTTTATCTTTTCAACAAGGGTCACCAATGTCAGAGTTAGAACCCGTGGTCTATGGATCCAAAGCCAAGTTACATAACTACTAAACAAAAGTGATCACCAATGTCCGGAGGCTGTTACTGACTTATATAGGAACCACCACATACTGCTCAAACTTCGTGACGTTCCCAGAAAATTCTCAGAGGGTTGTTTCCTGGACGTCTTCACTCTTTGCGAGGAGATATCGCTAGGCCTCCAATATCACCTGATTTATAACCTTGGGATTTTTTTCTTTAGAGACATTAAAGTTGCATGTGTACAAACGTGGTTCTACAATCCTGCAAGCACTTACGGATGTAATCACCCGGGTAGTGGCTGCCATTCCACCGGAAATGACACGAAGACCTATGAACAAATTTCGGGAAAGACTTTGTCAATGTGTCAGCATTATAAGACACCATTTAGTGGACATAATTTTTAAAACCAATTAATGTAAAATGGCATTGTATTTGTTTTTCACAAATAAATTGATTTTTCTCTGTATCTTGTTTTTTTGTTTGTAACTTGCCTTTTTGGTCAATATGACCTTCCCTTTTCAACATTTGAATTATGGTGAAAACGCTTTATAAAATAGTTTTGCTTTCTACAATGATGATATTCAAACACAAAAAGTGTGTAGTTAAAAAGGAATTTTAAGATCAGAGTTTTCCCCTATGAGTCATAAAAAAAGTGATGAGTTTATGTAAAACAATAAATTTATGAAGGACAAATCTATTCTGAAAAAGAGAAAACTATATTACGTCTATCCTTAAATTGCATTTGAAACCAATTTTTTTGAAATTATTCGCTCTCACACTGTTAAATAATAGAAAAATTATCGTAAAATATTGCTCAATACATCGAAATCATCGCTTTCTGATAATTCAAAACCAATTTGTGTTCTTGAATAATGGTTTATTTGCGACTTTTACGGCTTTGAAGGACAAGCGCTTTCTAAGTTTCATTCCAGATAGTTCTTTAGATTTTTTCACAATAGAAATTTTTTTTAAAGTTTTTTTTTTTAAAAATTTATTATGAACTTTACGTTTAGTAAATAAACCAATTTTAAATGTAGACTGTAGGTTAGAGTTAATGATACGTTTTTTGGTTTGGTTTGGTTCAGTTTTTGTTTCTGTTTCCAATGCAAGAAAATTCAGATAAAAATATAATTTGATACTTCAAAACTTAAAAATAATGTACTTTGCATTTTGTACATTAAAAAATTAACCGTATTATGTGAAATTAGTTGAAGTAACCTAATATGTAAAAAATTAATATGTAATTATACGAATAAACAGTATAGAATACTAATAGATAATCATTACTCATTCACTTTGCTGAGTATTTCATGACGTTCTCTGGCTACATAATATTTAAAGTTATTGGTATCTAAGTAATAGTAATAAACTTTCGATTGTCATGAAAAACACTCTAATAGCCCTCACCTCTTGGTTTAAAACGAAATAGACTTTGCTTTCTGAAACGCTTTCAAAAAGCTAGAGTTTATTTCAACAAAACCAATTTTTAGCGGATCTCTACTCAATAAAATAGGCATGCTTGCCAAATTTCGATTCTGTAGATCTAGTTGTTTGAAAAGGGCATTTTTATATTTTTAACACCCCCCCCCCTTCCACCTGTAACACGACCCTGAAAGTGATGGGTCAGGGAAGTCACAGGGGGCGAAATCAGGGGAGTAAGGAGGATGTGGCAAAATAGTTTGTGACGGATCTATACGCGACTCTGCTAATTCCTTGGGGATCCTTTTGGGGGAAAATATTTTATTTCAACCAACTTTCGCAGAGTAAAAAAGCGTGATTAAGCAAATGAGAAGTATATTTTTTAAATTCTGTAATCGCAGGTTGGCGAATTAGTTTGTTAGTTGAAGAGTGAAGAATCTTGGAATTATTGAGAGATTTTGGAGTTGTTAATGCAAAGGATTACTGAGAGTAGATCCAGTGACAGTGATTAAATCCAGATAAGGATATCCGGCAAAGATTCAAGTGTAACATCTGCTTCATAAAAGTACAGGTATCGTGATCCTTGTTTAAAAAGGCGTTAGCTTATTTGTGTGCGACGTAGTTTATATTGAGCGTGTTTAAGCTATCGTGGAATCAGTTGAGGGTTCATATTATTATCCCCTTGCTATTGAATCTCCCCTCCATGCTCAACTATTTGATCAGTTATCTTAATTAGATTGTTAATGTGTCTGATTGATATTTTGGTAACAATAAAATAGTTAGTGTGAAATCATGTTTGTTGATTATTCAGTTTCCCCCACACACCTAGCCGGGTCTGCGGGTAGACTAGTGGTTTCAGATGGAAGGAGGATCCGTCCGGCATTACAATTAGATTGTAATTGTGTCTGGTTGATATTATGGTAACAATGAAATAGTTAGTGTGAAATCGTGTCTGTTGAATTTTCAGTTTCCCCACACCTAACTGGGTCTTCGGGTAGACAAGGGGTTTCAGATGGAAGCAGGATACGTCCGGCATTACAATTAGATTGTAATTGTGTCTGGTTGATATTTTGGTAACAATAAAATAGTTAGTGTGAAATCATGTTTGTTGATTATTCAGTTTCCCCCACACACCTAGCCGGGTCTGCGGGTAGACAAGTGGTTTCAGATGGAAGGAGGATCCGTCCGGCATTACAATTAGATTGTAATTGTGTCTGGTTGATATTATGGTAACAATGAAATAGTTAGTGTGAAATCGTGTCTGTTGAATTTTCAGTTTCCCCCACACCTAACTGGGTCTTCGGGTAGACAAGGGGTTTCAGATGGAAGCAGGATACGTCCGGCATTACAATTAGATTGTAATTGTGTCTGATTGATATTTTGGTAACAATAAAATAGTTAGTGTGAAATCATGTTTGTTGATTATTCAGTTTCCCCCACACACCTAGCCGGGTCTGCGGGTAGACAAGTGGTTTCAGATGGAAGCAGGATACGTCCTGCATTACAATTAGATTGTAATTGTGTCTGGTTGATATTATGGTAACAATAAAATAGTTAGTGTGAAATCGTGGCTGTTGAATTTTCAGTTTCCCCCACACCTAACTGGGTTTTCGGGTAGACAAGGGGTTTCAGATGGAAGCAGGATACGTCCGGCATTACAATTAGATTGTAATTGTGTCTGGTTGATATTATGGTAACAATAAAATTGTTAATGTGAAATCGTGGCTGTTGAATTTTCAGTTTCCCCCACACCTAACTGGGTCTTCGGGTAGACAAGGGGTTTCAGATGGAAGCAGGATACGCCCGGCATTACAATTAGATTGTAATTATGTCTGATTGATATTTTGGTAACAATAAAATAGTTAGTGTGAAATCGTGTCTGTTGAATTTTCAGTTTCCCCCACACCTAACTGGGTCTTCGGGTAGACAAGGGGTTTCAGATGGAAGCAGGATACGTCCGGCATTACAATTAGATTGTAATTGTGTCTGGTTGATATTATGGTAACAATGAAATAGTTAGTGTGAAATCGTGGCTGTTGAATTTTCAGTTTCCCCCACACCTAACTGGGTCTTCGGGTAGACAAGAGTTTTCAGATGGAAGCATTATCTGTCCGGCATTACAATTAGATTGTAATTGTGTCCGATTGATATTTTGGTAACAATAAAATAGTGTGAAATCGTGTCTGTTGATTATTCAATTTCCCCCACACACCTAGCCGGTCTGCGGGTAGACAAGGGGTTTCAGATGGAAGCAGGATACGTCCGGCATTACAATTAGATTGTAATTGTGTCTGATTGATATTTTGGTAACAATAAAATAGTTAGTGTGAATTCATGTCTGTTGAATTTTCAGTTTTCACTACACACCTAGCCGGGTCTGCGGGTAAACAAGGAATTTCAGATGGAAGCAGGATCCGTCTGGCATTACAAGTTGTTTTCGTTTTCTCTTCATCGTTGTTTAAAGCGTTATCTTTCGTTCCCTTGCATTGACCTTTTCAATGTTTTCAGCGGTGTGGGAGATCTGCGAACGTCCAAAACGTTTGTCGACACTTTCCCTGCCTTCTTTGAAACATCAATGCCACTCAAAAGCTTACGTTTGCGGTAATGTATCACTGCACTACATATGCCTCAGCATTCCGCAAGTCCCCGTAGCACTTTGCAAAATATAATATTCACTCTGTGCTCTACATAATTCATTTATTTCTACTAAATGCTTCCGCTTACAAAATACGATGCAGGAATGAACCACCGACTACTCGATTTAGGACAAATTGCTTTTAGAAAAAAGAAAAGGATGCAGCAACACACAAAAGTTATCGTAGACCCCCTACTGCTAAATTTTTTCACCTTTTAGGCTCATTCCTTGAACTCTGCACTTGTATATAAGTTGTTAATAACTTAAGACAAAGTTATCTTTCGTTCAACAGCAGTTATTTTGTGACGGATCTATACGGGTTTTCACTAATTTCTTCTTTTTTCGTTTAATGCAAATTATTTATTTCAACCAATCTTCATCGAAAGCCAGGCGTGATTTATGTAAATAAGGAATATTATATAAATTCGGTTTTCGCGAGTTAAAGAGAGCTAAGTATAGGAGCTAATTAAAAATTGAGAAGTCAAGTGAATTAAAGATCGAGAAAAGTTAAGCGAGCCTGATACATTTTGATGTGAACGAAGAAAATTGGATTTAAAATAGTGAAATTCACTATTACGGAGCGTGGAGTCTTCATCAATTCATCCAGCTACACTCATGTCCATAAATTAAGGATAATTCAGAATCACGCAGAAATTGAACTCTAAAGTAAAAATTTCACCTGCAGAATTATCACACACATCTTGAAGAAGAATATGAAAATTACAGGCAGCCACCAGATGGCGCGGATAGTACGTCACAATGACGAGAGTGTAAGAGAGTGGTATATAAGGAATGGTGGCAAAGACGTAAAATTGTTCACAGGCGCTTTAAAAGCCTTTCAGTGCAATAACCGCATAGTTATGGCATAAAGGATGTATTTAGATGATTTTTTACGTGGTAGAATTATCGGATGACTGGAATGTGACGTACCCAACTGAAAGTATCCGAGGAACTTGGAATCGCCCAGAGTGTCATCTCCAGGCTTTGGCAACAATTCCAAGATGATGGTAATGTGAGTAGATGTTACATCACAGGTCGCCCCCGAGTTACAACGCCGAATTAAGACCGGTATTTGGCAGTTACTGCCAAAAGAAACAGACGGAGCACAGCATCAGACCTATCTTGTCAGCTTTCTTCAGCTACCGGTAAGACAGTTTCAAGGCAGACCGTGTACAGACGCTTAGTGCACATTGGTCTATATGCTCGTAGGCCTGTCATGTGTGTTCCCCTTACCGCAACTCACTGTCCCCTGCGATTAACCTGGAGTAGAGAGCATGCATTGTGGACACCGCAACAGTGGTCTTGTGTGCTGTTTTCCGAAGAGTCCAGGTTTAGTTTGCAGTCTAATTCTGGCCGGACTTTCATATGGAGAGCGCCAGGTACCCGTTACCACCAAGAGAACACCATTAAAAAACACCGTTACGGTGGTGCAAGATGGCTCGTTTGGGGAGGAATTATTCTTGGTTCCAGAACTGACCTGCATGTTCAGAGTGTAACGATGGCAGGCCACATCTATCAGGATGTCATTCTGGAATAACATGTACGTTTGTTTCGGGTGCCATGAGTGCTGAATTTCTGTTTATGAATGACAACGCCCGTCCTCACTGTGCAAATATTGTAGAGGAATGCCTTCAATCGGAGGATATCACCCGTATGGATTGGCCAGCATACTCAGCGGACTTGAATCCAATAGAGCATCTGTGGGATATGCTTGGCCGACGAATTGCAGCCCGTCAACCCCCTCCCACCTGTCTACCAGAACTTCGGAGGGCATTGCTTGATGAGTGGTGTAATATTCCCAAGATTAGATTGATAATTTGATACTCAGCATGCGTAGGCGTTGTAAGGCCTGTATTGCATCGTCCGGGAGACATACTCCGTATTAATCATCATACTAACCGTGTTATGCTGTTTTTTGTAAATAGGTTCTTTTTTTAACTTTGCTCCAGGGATGCTCAATTATTGCAACATTTGCTCAATTATGTCAAACATATAGCATATTTTTTGCTCTTTACCTTTTGTTTAATAAATAGACTTTACAAATAAGTGAAATTTGTTTTGCTTCTGTCTCTTTCTTTGCCTGAACTTCATTATCCGTAATTTATGGACATGAGTGTCTGAAAGTGCCTGATGTTCGTCACGAAGGAACCGCAGCAGTAAAATATAAGGTTAGTGACTTTGATTAAGAAAATAAGATTATTATTGTGTATTGTAGTGGTAATTGTGCGCGTTTAAGCTTTCCTAGATTCAGTTGAAATTCTGTATTGTTATCCGCTTGTATTGATATCTCAACTCTTCACACCACTCTAGTTTATTTATCTTACTTAGTATTGTGTTGTGTATATTCATAATCTATTGATAAGAATCAATAAATCAGTTTGAATTGGAATCATGTCTTACGATCCTTTAAGTCCGCCAACACATCCAGCCGGGTTTTCAGATAGACAGGAAGGTATTAATGTAAGGGGTGACTGCAGATCACCACAATTTCACAAATAAAAATTAAGCAATAAAAAAATTTTGATGTTTCATTTATAAAATGAACGAAATTAAATGTGATATTAAACAAAAAAAATGTTAATTCTAATTACATGAAAATGAGAAACAATTAAGTAACCAGTTTATAACCCAAATAAATATTTATCAATTCTGAGAATCAATCCCTTTATATATATACAAATGAGACAAGTCCGACTCTCATTAACTCAGACACTCGTTCACTCATTGACACACTCACATACACATCACGAAATCTCGAGAACTGTTACACATACAGATTTGAAATTTGCCAGGCACGTTCCTTTTGTTGAGAAGAGATCCACTAAGAATCGATTATGCAGAAATCCTTTTCGAGGTGGATTGCAGGGCCATTTAGACAAAAACTCCCGTTTTTGAATTATCGGATCCTCAGATTAGAAATTCAACATGGATGCTTCTTCTGTAGAGTAGAAATCCGCTAAAAACGAGTTTTGCGAAAACAGACCCCAATAGAGGTTACGACAGGTAAAAGGACGTTACAGATCAAAATTCTCATTTTTGAACTATTGGATATACAAACTTGAAATTTAGCAAATGGTTTAGTTTTTTTAAGTAGAAATCCGCTAAAAATTGGTTTTGCGAAAATTGATTCCGAGGATAGCAGGTTATGGGGGTAAAAAAGATAAATATACACCCATTTTAGTAATTCAAATATATTCTTTTTTAAATCAAGTGGCGAGGGTTATAAGAATATTTTTAAATGCAATCGAAAGCTCAATATTAGAATTTAGAAATAAATAACTTTGAAAAAACAATATACAGTCAGCCATATAACATCTAGAAAATATGCGTTATACTCGAAAAGTGTTTTTTTTAATGCTCGAACGCTATTTAGGTGATTGCTTAAAAAGTTTTGAAAATAGTGAACTGAAATTTTATTTGTATGTTTTGTATAATAGTAGATATTTTTAACCTTCAGATTTATCAATGACAGTTTTTTAAGCAATTTCATATAATATCTAAGATAAATTTCTCTAGTTTTTGTAAAAATTAAAATATCGCTTATCTTGAAGGTCATTTCAAAAATAAATAGCAAAACAACGCATCAAACTTGAATAAATGAAAATTTGTTCATAAACTTTTGGTACAGAATGGGCCTCGTTAATGTATTTTTTGTAAATTTTTGCCAATTTTTTTCCCTATTTTAGTAATAATTTCTTTTCCTCTTTTTAATTTTAGCATATTTCTCTTTAAAAGTGTGTACTAAATAAATCTAAAAACTACAAAAAATCCCCATATCTCTATTTTTTAAAGAAAAGTTCTCACTAGTTTAGGATATTTTAAAAAATAGTTTCAATACAGTATTAACTTGTGTGAAATGCTAATTTACACTTGACCTAAAAGACAGCCAGTTGAGGGATATGTATCGTATTGAAACCGTATGAGTTATTTTTCTAACTCTTCTAGTTTAGGATATGTACACAGTTGGGAAATCATGTTCAGAACGGAAGATTATAACCTTGACCTAACATTAATTATCATCAAAGGTAAAGAACCTCACCGATGAAATATTTTAAAACTTAATGATAAATACTTTTTCGGTTATTTTCCACGCAATAGAACTGACGTCATCTTAGTGCAAAGGATACGTCAGACCGGAATAAATCGGGTAGAAAAAAAATGGTGGAGATGCCAGAAGAGTCTTTACGAGTAAAAGATGCTGATCTCAAATTTTTTTAAGAGTCATTCAACTCACGGTTTTAGATTCTAGATGGCCGTTAATTTAAAAGTGTGAGAAAATCATGTTGCACAAGACAAAGATTTTTTTAAATTTCTATATTAATGCTGCTTTTTCAGTTTTAAACCGTACGTTGAAGCCCGAAGAAGGCGAGAAGAAACTTTTGCACGTGATCGCGCCTTAATTTTAATCCACTAAAAATTTGCCGTACTTAAGGCATCCGACTACTCTAAAATTGTGAATTTTACCAAAAAAAAACGACACAATTTTTTTTATATATAATTTTATTTTATAGACCATCTTATAAGATTTATAAAAATACCAAGTTTATTATTTTCCGTTCACTAGAGCAAAAACTACAAGTGTTTATTAAAAGCAGATGCCATTACTTTAAGCAAGATATGTCATGCTTTAAAACGCGTTTTACTCAAAATGTGGTTTTCTTTTTGAAAATATTCAAACGGGGTCAGCGATTGCTACAAAAGTTTTGAAAATAGTTAACTGAAATTTGTTGTGTGTATTCTGTATAGCAGTAGAAGTGTGTTAGCCTTCAGATTTATCAATCACTGTTTTATTACAAAATTTACAGTCCCTTATGTGAATATAATCACTGTTTTTTAAGCAATTTCATATAATAACTCAGGTAAAGTGCTTTAGATTTTGTAAAAATTAAAAAACTAAAATATCTTTTATCCTGAAGTTCATTTCAAAAATGAATAACATAGCAATACATCATAATTGAAAAATTGGATATTTGTTCATAAACTTTTGGTACAGAATGGGTTATGTTATGTTATTTTTTGTAAATGTTTACCCATTTTTTCCCACACACACATTTTAGAAATAATAATTTATTTTTATCTTCTTAATTTTAGCATATTTTTCTTAAAATGTACTAAACAAGTCTAAAAACCGCAACAAAAAAGCCCCATGATTCCATTTAAAAAAAAAAGTTGTCGCAAGTAGTCAGATACCTAAAAAAAGCACATTTCATAACTAAATTAAAAATCAAACATTAGTTTAAGAATCCTTTTTTGGAATATGTTAACAATGGAACATTTTAAAACAATCTTCTGCACACACATTCCCACTTTCCTCCAAGAAGTTTTTAAACTGAAATCATCGAAAATATTTGGAAGGCTCAATTATCTATATATAGGTGAAAAGTGACTTACTCACTCATTAAGAAATCTGAAAAACTGATCGATCTATGAATTTGAAATTTGACAGGAGTGCTCCTTTTGTTGAGTAGAGATAAAGGACAAAACGGATTGAGAAAACTGATTCCAAAGGGGATTGCGGGACACTACAGACAAGAAAAAGTCCCTTAATTTTTAGTAAAGACATGGAGACTTGAAATGAGATAAGCATCTTACTTTTGTTGAGTGGAGATCCATTTGGGTAGGTAATGGATGAAAAAAAGACTTTGATCTGTTAGACTTATATACTTGAAATTCGTTAAGCATACTTCTTTTGCTGCGAATTTTGCTAAGAATGGGTTTTCCAAAAATTGACCCTTAGCAAATTCTAGGGACGTTGTAATCAAAAATTTACATACATGAGCTATTACATCCGTATACTTGAAACTCGGGAAACATAATTATTTTATTTTGTAGTTATCCTCTTGGAACTTATTTTGCGAAAATTGACTACCATGAGGGGCTGCGGCGGGTTATAGGAATTTACAGATTAAAAATCTTCCTATTTTCGAACAATTAAACCTATAGACTTGGAGTTCTGCAGACAAACTACTTTTGATGAAATAAAGATCTGCTAAAAATAGGGTTTGAGCAAAACCACCCAGAGTATGAGAGGCTACACGGACTAGAATAATAAATACGCCTTTGTCATTTAAATTCAATGTATTTTTTTAAAACCAAAGGTGACGGCTGAAAGAATATTTTTCAATACAGCTGAAAACTTAATGCTAGGTTTTCGATTACAATGACCTAAAAAGAATGTGTACTATTAAAATATCATATATCCCCCAACGAAACGGGCAGGAATTACTAGTACATCATATCTGGATTGAATACTTTTAAATCCATTGTCTTATGTAATATACAGACAGAAATAACGAAAAGTAAAAAAAAATCTGATTTTTAAATGATTGCAATTACTAAAATTACAAAATAATTACTATTACTACTTCAGACGGACTTTTTGAACAATTTAAATATCTGAATGCAAGACACAGGGAAGCAAATGTATTTTCCTTTCTTATACAACCAAGATTTGTGATAATCTTGTACTTTGTTTTAGCTCAGCGTTTCTCAAACTGTAGAGCTCCCCCCTCTTGGGTGGAGTGATATCTCTCTAAGGGGGTCACGAGCGTATTAAAAAGTTTAAAACAAAAGATTATTAAAAAATTAATTTAGTTAATGAAAGGAAGCGAAACAAAATACACACACACATTCTGACATAACAAAAAATGAAATACACCTTTATACCGATATAATGCACTTAAATATATCAGTACTGCACAAAGTATTTGTAATTAATTTAACAATACTACACTGGTGTACAAAAGTTAAGCATAATTGATAATTATGTAAATAAAGAAGGAACTGTAAATCAGAATGGCGGGAAACGTGATATGCGAGTGTAAAAGGGTTATAAAATAAGGAAGCAAATCAAAAGATAATAATTAATTTTATTATCCAAAGTAGCCGTTTGAAAAAAAAATGAGCATAGCAAGGATTCACACTTTAAAGAAAAAATGAAAGAGAACATTAAATAAAATACTGATGCTGCAGTTTAATAAGGCGTGTGGTCACTTCTGACAGCCAGGCACGCTGCACAGCGATTTATCATACTTGCTATGGATGATGAATGAGTTGTGGGCTCAAACGGTTCCAAGCTTCTTGGAGAGCTCTCATCAGTTCTGTAACGGAGCTTAGTGTGTGCGAAAGGGCTGCAGTTTGTCTCCCGAGCATATCCCATACATGATCGATAGGATTTAAATCAGGGGAGTTCGCAGGCCACGACATGCGCTGGATGTTTTCCGTTTCAAGGAAGTCATCAATCAGCACCGCTCGGTGACATGGCGCATTATCATCCATGAATATGAAGTCAGGACCGACAGCACCTCGAAACAAGCGAACATAAGGCTCAAGAACTTCGTCTCTGTATCTTTGAGCAGTCACAGACCTCGTGTCAAAGAAATGGAGGTCTGTGCGGCCGTCCATCATGATGCCTGCCCATACCATTACTCCCCTTGATGGAAAATGATGTCTTTCCGTTATGTTTATTGGTTCAAAACGTGTTCCACGTTCTCTCCATATCGTTACCCGCCGAGAATCACTACTCAGACTAAATCGGGACTCGTCACTGAACATCACATTGGCCCATTCTCCCACACTCCAATATTGATATTTCAGGCTCCAGTTCAAACGAGCGCATTTATGCGCAGACGTGAGGGGAATGCAAACTACTGGTCTTCTGGCATACAGGCCAGCATGATTGAGTCTCCTGTAAACAGTTTGTCTCGTGTTTCGTATTCCTGTGGCGACTGTGAGGGCCGTACCCAGTGCTCTGGCAGTACTGCACCTCTGACGTCGCTCACTTATTACCAGATATCGGTCTTGGCGAGGGGTTGTGACTCTTGGTCGACCCGATACTGGTTGTCGGGTAACATCTCCCGTTCTTTGAAGCCGTTGCCATAGTTTTGAGATCACAGACTAGTCCACATTCAGAATTCGAGACACTTCGGTTTGTGATCATGAGGATTCCAGTATTCCCACGATTCTTCCTTTCGTAAACATGTCTAATTGGCGTCTTTGTGCCATCATTCACCTTGTTTGATGGTTAACAATGTTCCTTCGCACAGCAGTTGCACAAAACTTGTCTGAACTGCCTATGCTGCGTGAATCGGTTTATCCGCATTCCGACATGCGCCGGTGTTTCGACTAGGACGTAGTCGACTGAAAAGTTTTGCATAAACCCAATGTTTCTTCTTCACCCAATTAATATCCGCGAGAAATTTGGAATAATTTTACGAATATTTACTCCATGTTTTTCTTTCGCATTTTAGATGTATGCTTAACTTTTGGACACCAGTGTAAGTTAAGAGCAACATTAATAATTACCAATGACCCCATGGGCTTATCATATAAAATTTTATACAAAAATTTACTCTTATCTAAAAATCTGTAAGGTTTATAATTAACACCTCAACTGCCAATTAAAAAGGTACGTGATTCGACCCCCAATGCCACTGTTTCTTACGCAGACGCGCGTTTGTGATGTATGGGGGGGGGAATAAATAAGCAGATCCTCTGAAATAAGTTAATTCTTCGCTAGCACTGCCAAGGTTCTTTTATTGCATTCCAAAGCCTTCGGAATAATTTCATGGATAGCAGTGCACAGAAAAGTCATACTTCGGAAAGACGTATATATAAGGCCGGGGAAATTGATGCTTTGGCTTAGTGAGGCATTTATATATGCTGGTAGCACTTAAGAGGTTAAATTCGGATAGTAACTTTAGCTTCAAAGGGCAGTATTATTGAATTAAATACAATGTTATTGTATAGAGGGGGGTGCGATGAAAATTATGATTAAATATTAGGTCGCAATCATTGAATTTTTGAGAAGCACTATATATATATATATAATTTAGCTGAAACTTTATTTTAATTACTTATAGTTTTTCAAAACTTAAACATTTGTATAATAATCTAGATGTAAATCTAAGCGATTGTTTGGTGTCTTAAACCTGTATTAATATAATTTAAAGAGCTAGGCCTTAACTGAAATTATTTTTAAATTGCTTGCAATTTTTCACACAATTTAAAAATAATCTCCATGTACATCAGAAAATGTTTAATATTTCAACCATGCTTTAAAAAGAGCATCTCTTTAAAAAATATTTAAATTGCTTTAAAAACACTCCGATAACTTAAAGGTGAATAAAACTACAACTTTATGTTGGATAATTGTAATACCGGTTGGTTTAATTTTCATATTTCAGGAGATTTCTATTATGCAATTATTCTAATAAGAAGATTACATTGATAGCTATGGTGGTATTAATTTTTATCTTCTCTTTTATTATTAATTTTCGTGTAAAAATTAATTTATTGAAAACACTTTAATAAATACAACTATGTGTAGTAATTTGTTTTTTATTTTATTTTGAAACCTAAGTTGAGACATAATCTATTAATCTATAAAAATCAAAAGTATTTAACATAAAAGTTTTACTTCTGCTAATCAAATTTTATAAAGAAAATCTTTATTCAAAACAAAAACATTTTTATTCAAATATAACGTCACAGAAAATTATTAACTCATCTGTTGTTGCTGCTGCTGCTTATGCCCCCTGATCGACAGTAACATCAGATCAAGGTTTTAAGATCATCAGATCAAGAATCTTTTAAACTGCACTTCATAAAATTTTCTGTCAGTTTAAGATCACTTTAAGGAGACACAGTACGATTCAATTGACAAAAATCGGTCAAAAAATCAAATTAAATTCTTTTTAGCTTAAACTATAATTTATATGCTTTTCTATAACTTGACAAAATTTGAAAGCTCTTAACTTAAGAAACACAGAATTATGATAGCTTTTGCTTTCATTTTTATTCACATCCCTACGGCAAATAAATACTTTAAACTTATTTATCTCGGAGAAAGATAAAATAACAAGCTTGTCTTCATTTAAAATGCTAAGACCTTTCTTTCTATTGTGACTACTGCTTTGAATTTTTTTACCTATTGCTAATAGTACATGTAACAAAAGATGGTATGCATATTTGAATCAAAGCAATTTTTTTTAAATATTTGAACTCAGAATTTGTACATTTTTTAAGAAATTTTCTATAAGCATTCATAAAAAGAAGTATTTTACGAATACTAATCATGTTATCGCAAAAAAGCCATACCAACTTTTGTTACGCATAGTTTGACGTACTTGTAAATCAAATTTCATGAGTGTATTTAAACTTTTGTAGGAGGAGTAGCATTTTAAAATCCCTTCAGAATTTCTTTTCCCTTAAAAAATTAAATGGCTAGCTTTTTATGTAATTTTGAGCACAAAATCTGTTTTACATAGTATACACACATAGGAGGCCAACTAAAAAAATATATGAAAATCCTTAAATTGAAAACTTTTGCTTAAATCGTAACATGTCCCCTTAAAGAATGAAAAATCAATTTCAAGTTTAAATATGCGCTTTTTCATTCTGCTTTTTCCTTCCTTTTTCTAATTTAAAAGATGTTATACTCATATTTTTATTTTCATATTATTCTTTCTCCCACCGTGTCCGTAGTATTTCATTATTTCATTTGGCAGCCATATTTCCTTGTTCTTTCACGTGAGCACTCTACAGGGATTTCTGTTAATCTTTAAAATAACCTTCATATCCATTATTTTAATTTTGATAGAACTCAATTATTGTTAATTTCCTTATTCATCATTGCATAACATTCCTGTAATACAAGTTTTAAAAACTTGTCTGGTTCTTAAATACGCAGTATTCTAATTAAATACTGAAATTGAAGAAATTTTCTTTTAGAAATAAAAGCATGAATCAAGTTCAAATATATTTATTAAAATTTGTAGTGGATATCACAAATATTATATTATTGATATCTATTTATTATTTTTTCAAATATTAATTCGTAAATTAAATTTAAATAACTAAAATACATTTTTTTTGTTGACCTAAGAGAATTGACTTTAAAAAAATTATATTACTTGTTATGATAGCAACCTCGTAGAGTCCAGGTGGTGGGTAAAGAGCCATAGTAGGCTATCAAACAGAGAGTGCACAAGTTACGTTTTCAATTACTTTTCCCTTAAAGATTTCAAAAATCCCGAATTTAGAATAAAAGTGTATTTTACTACAATAAGGAATTTGGATACAATAATGAAAAAATACCTGTTTTGAAGGTTTAGTAGTTCATTCATTAATATCATAATTTAGTTGTCCTTTCCCGGTAAGCTTAACGCATTTTTATAAAGTTTTTCTTCTTTAAAAAAAACTTACACCTGTTTCAGAATCAGGCTAGTAGTAAAATATATTATGTAAATAGGGTTATAGGAACAGGTGTTATATTATTCTATCACGCCCATTAGGAAGTCTAAACACACAAAAGCTGATCATATATTTATTTTTCATTTCTTTTTCCTTACCTCATTCAACATATTTTTACCTCATATTATTATGTAATATATTTTACTGGCAGAGTAATTTTTCTCGTGCTGCTTCTAATAAACGGTGATTTCAGTTCTAGTTTAACAATGTTATGTCTCATGAAAATTTAATTATTACTATACTGACAAAATAACATGGTTCGAGGCTTTGACAAAGTTAGAAGAAAATAATCGGGCTGAATTCCTGTGACGTCATAGTCACATTAAAACTGAAATCGTGTGTTTCCAGCCAATTAACTCATTAATTCATGTGACGTCATAGTCACGTGATAAGTATAGTGGTTTTAGCCAATAAGCGCAAGCGCTTTGCTGTTGCCAACTTCTGCTTTTTGCAGAAACTTCCTTTAAAAAACATATTTGTTAACAATAATAAAAAAAATGTCGATAGATGAAAAATATGTCCTTTATTTAAAAGTACGCGCATAAGAATTTATTTTAATTTTGAAAAATGCTTTGAAGGATTTTAATATTTGAACATCTTTATCAAATTTGATATTTTATCGGAATTTCGTTGTTGTTGTTGCTTTTAATTCTCAGATTGTCTGGAAATGCTACACAATCTCAATGAATCCAAAAAATTCTAGGAATTCTAAAAACAGAAGAGAGTCCTACACACATCGATATGTGAAACAAAATTTTGAATGCATTATTTCCTTCAAACTGTTCAATGTTAACAGAAATACTTAAACACATAATTCCATGTGTTTAAGTATAAATTACACATTAAGTGTAATTACACATTAACGTGTAATTACGTGTTAAGTGTAAATTACACATTACTTAACTACAAATAAATTATCTTTGTTTTTAAAAAATACAGAAAATAATTACAAGTAAATTATTTTCAGCAAGAATCATCAAATCAGCAAACCAATGTATAAAATAAGACATTTTTGATAGTAATGTCTTTGTATTTTTGTTTTGATTTCCAATTTGCTTTTTTATATATACCGTGTTTAAACATACTGCTTGGTATCTCAATTATGATATTTTTTTGCTTGAACATATTTATTTCTTTTGATTTAAAATTGGTATGAGAATAATACATAGCTTCCTTATTAACTTTTTTTAGTAAGAAAGTAAAATGTATAAAATAATAGTAACTTTCTCTACAAAAAAGTCACTACTAGTCATTAAAAAAAACTTATAAAAATGACTGCCAACCAAAATTTTTTTAAATTTATACTTAATTTAAAAATTGCCTTTTTTCCCTAAGTGCTTGTAATAAAGTAAACTTTAAACGGTCTCATTTCAACGAAACGAATTCCCTCCAATTAACTTACCTATTCCTTATTTTTCATTTTAATTCTATTCCGGTAAACTGAATGGGTTTTTAAGGGGAAAGAAATTAGAAATATATCTTTTTTTCCTTTGTGAAAAAAGGGGACTAGGACATCGGTTCATCTAGGTTACAGTGTATTACTTCCTCGAATTTCCTAAAACACAAGTCACGATAGAGGCTTTTAGGAAAGGACTTGCAGATATTGCAAATAATAATGACCTTGTGGAGATATTATCCTTATTTCATTACTTCGAGAAATTTGAATTAATCATGAAAATTTCTTGAATTTAATAGAAAAAGAAACTAAATTGATTATTTTAGATGGTGATTATTGTGCCGAAAAAAATCGCATCGCAAACTCTTATCTCACGAACAACGGAAAATGGACAGAAACTATAAAATATTTTCCTCGTCTAAAAACGAAACAGAATAAATGTGGACTTTCCAATTTTAAAAAGACGTAATTATCACGGAGTCCATCAATGGAAACAAAACAATTATTTGGGTTATTTTTCAAGAAAACGTATAATATTGGCAACAGTTGGAACAGTTAAAAGTCAAACTAAGATGCTATCGAAAAATAAAATCGTTAGGCAAATATTTCTTGAATTTTGAGTGAAAGATAATTTTTTTACGTATAATATGAATCAGGGCTTCTTAAACTTTTCGGGATGGGGATCTCATTTTTTGTACAAAAATTTTATGCGGCACCATAAACGTTGGGCAAAGTTTATACACACTTAGGTAGTCCTATATGTGTTTTATTTGTACTACATTTTTGTTTCACAGTAACAAACACCAGCAATAAGTTTTTACTTTGAATATAACAGTATAGAAATTTTAATTAAGTAATAAAATAAAAGAAAAATTACGTATATTTACCAACTCCCAAGCTGCAATTTCAGCCTTAAGCAGTAACACACCAACTGACTGCTTTAACATAATTAAGTGCTGAACTAAAATTGCAGAGATCATTTTAGATGGCTGAACTGTGGCCTTACAGTGGATCCCAAGCCAAGTTGGGATCTCTGGCAACGAGAGAGCCGATCAAAAGGCCAAGCAGGGGGCCGAATTGTCTCAAACGGAAGCTCCCTTGACCCACAGAAAAGCAAAGAGCATTATATAGACATACATTGATAAATGTATTTCTGAATGTAATATTGATTTTTCTAATTCAAGCTAAATTTTCGCTCCCTAATGCCTCCGTTTGACACGAAGAAAAGGGATAAATAAACATATCCTCCGAAATAAGTAATTCTTTTGCAAACATTGCCAAGGTATTTTTATTGCATTCCAAAGCCTTTGGAGCAGTTTTATGAACTATAGTTCACAGAAAAGAACGTACTTCAGAATGACGTATATGTACGACCGGGGCAAGTAACACATTGGCTGAGCGAGACATTTATATACGTTGCGGCACTCAAGAGGTTAAATTTGTATTGTAGGTATAGCGTCAAAGTATAGTATTATTAAATTCAGCACATTGTTATTGTATGGAGGGGGCCGTAAATGACAGATCAAAGTTTTCAATCATGGAAATTATGATTGAATATTGGGTCGCAAATATTGAAAGTTTGAGAAGCACTGTTTTAAATCCTTATGAATAACTTTAATTACAGTTCGGGACGACATTCTTTGTTTCGATACAATGAATAAAATATTTAACTTAAATAATAACTTATATTAAAATTTAACTTGTAATATATATATATATATATACAGCAGTAAATAATTCAAAAGAAGACTAATAAATCCCAAGAATCCTAAGATCAGACCGGAAGAACCAAGAACATAAAACCATGACAAACCAAAAAGAGAAATGTAGCTAGAGGGAAAACTATTATGATTTCTCGAGCTGTCACTGGTTTAGGACAGTGAAACAGGATTAAACAATGTTTGTGAGCTCTCAACCTTCTCCTGCAGCAGAAATCTTTTCTACACAATAGCTCCCAGTATAAACTAAGGCAAAAGCCTAAAACCCACGTGGGTGAATATAACAGCAATAGAATAGAAATTGCAATATTAAATTACCATAGGAATCCGGAAGAAATAGACAAATATAAATATGTATAGACAAAAATATTTGCAAGAGAGGTTAATAATGAATATAACCATAATTAACAATAATGTAAATGAGCAAAGAAATTCTAATCTTACCCGATGTATACAGATTCCACAAATGTACTGACTCAATGCATTAAAAAAAAACACAGCAATACTAAGAATAAAGGCGCCATCTATATATATTTTAGTAACTAAACTTAATATAAGCATATATATATATGTATATAATCCAGTGATTTTTCAACACTTGTGACCCAATATTCAATCAGGTTTTTCATCGCCCCCCATACAATAACAATGTATTAAATTCAATAATGCTATACACTTTGACTTTAAATCTGCTATACGACTTTAGCTTCTTTAGTGGGTCTCTCTCAGCCAGTGCATTAATTACTCCAGACGTAAATATACGTCTTTCCGCAGCAGAATCTTTTCTGTGAACTGTGATCTATAAAATTATTCCGAAGGCTTTAGAATACAATAAAATGACCTTGACAGCGTGTTCGCGAAGGATTTACTTATTTCAGAGGATTTGCTTATTTATTCCTTTAATTCCCTCCCCCAATGCACCTCTACATGCCTTCGTATTTAACGGTGGCAGTGCAGAGCGTATTACGTAATTTTTAATCGGCATTTAAAGGATTAATTTAAAACTGTACAAATTAACAAGATAAGTGTTAATTTTTGCGTATAATGTATATATGACAAGACCATGGGGCCACTGATAATTATTAAACTTGTTCTTAACCAAATATTGTTATAAATTAGTTAACATTGCGTAATACTGATATGTAAGTGTTTTATATTAGTGTAATTGTGTATTTGATCTTTTATTATATCAGAATCTATTTTGTGTTTTTAATTCAGTAAATTAATTTTTTTTTAAATTTATCTTTTGTTTTCGAGCTTTTTGTATGCTCGCATCCCCCTCGTAGGATTATCGCACCCCTCAGTTTGATAAGAGCTGATATAATCCATAACTACATAAAAATAGTTATAAACCTAAGTATAACCAGTCAAGATGGTAAGAAGTATTAACCACAGTGTTACAATAGCAAACTCTTGGCCTTAGGAACCAAGATTGCAGATTTAAGTTGTGAGACCAGTCACCCTTCACCTGAAATATAACTATACACATTGGGTCATAGGGAAAGAAAGGAATATTAAGAGAAATGAAAATATTACAAATTAAATACACGAATACTATTAATATATAATGATACAGTTTAATAGCTTGCGAGTATTTACTAGCGTTGAGTTAAAATAGATGAACTAAAACTAGATGATAAAACTTACTTCGTGAGCACAGCAACACAGGTTATGTTTCCCGCCAAATGCAAAGGAGTACAAATAGTACCGCATAAAATTAAAATTAGTAAATTATGGCAAAATTATAATGTCTATATATATACATACATTTAAAAACCAAAAATATTGATGTAAAATTTTTAGAAAATAAAAGGATATTTCCCAAACACATACTATATATATATATATATATATATATATATATATATATATATATGGTGGCCCAGCTAGTAATAGTCTGGCTAATATCTATTTACACTATTACGAGAATGAAAAAATTGATACAGACTCTTGTTACTTTTTTAGATACATCGATGATCTAATTATTTTCAGTAATAAAGTTGACTTTACTCCTATATTTGATTATTATCCAACCTACCTGAAACTATTAAAAACCAATTGCAATATAGAGTCAGCAAATTTCCTTGATCTAGAATTAAAAGTTGAAAATAATATGCTAAAAAGTAATATTTTTGATAAAAGAGACTCTTTTGATTTTAATGTTATAAAAATGCCATATTGGAATAGTACCCTTCACATTTCAATTTTTAGAAATATCATTCTAAACTATATAAAAAGAAATAATGATTTAGTATCTGAAGAAGTATTGAGATTTAATAATTATAAAAAATTCTTTCAAAGTTGCCTAGACTATAACTATCCAGCTAATTTTATTTATAAATTTTTCATCAAAGTTATAGCTATTTAATTATTTTTATTTTAAGTATTCATTTCTATTTATTTTATAGTATATAATTTTATTGTTATATTTCTTAATATATTTAGTCTATAGTATATAATATTCTTAATATATGCTTATATTAAGTTTAGTTACTAAAAATATACATAGATGGCGCCTTTATTCTTAGTATTGATGTGTTTTTTTGATGCAGTGAGTCAGTACATTTGTGGAATCTGTATACATCGGGTAAGATTAGAGTTTCTTTGCTCATTTACATTATTGTTAATTATGGTTATATTCATTATTAACCTCTCTTGCAAATATTTTTGTTTATACATATTTATATTTGTCTATTTTTTCCGGATTCCTATGGTAATTTAATATTGCAATTTCTATTCTATTGCTGTTATATTGCTGTTTTTGCAATTTCTATTGTATTGCTGCTAGTATATATATATATATACATATATACATATACTAGCTGCATGGCCCGGCGTTGCACGGGCTTTTACCGAGGGTATAACTTAATCCTCATGTTAATTTCCTCCTTTCTTCCTGACGCCAGCACTTTTGTGTGGGTGTGACGCGTACGATATGCATGCATGGCCCGTGAGTGCGTGTCATGGATTTTTCGTTTAACATTTTTAAATTACGAAATTTCGCTACTATTTTAAATTTTGAAGTAAAATTGTGGATTTTTTTAAATGTTCGATACCGATATTGATTCATTTGAGAAAAAATCATAAAATATGCAAAGTATCATTGTTTTGTAAAAAAAAAAGTTTTTTTTTTAATTCTTGAAAAAAAGATAGTTTTTTGGCATTTAATTTTTTGAATCACTGATTCTAAATGATCAATGAACTTTTTGAAAATCATTTTCATTTAAATGCATTGATATTTATTCATTTTAGAAGGAATCATAAAATAGGCAAAGTATTATTGTTTTGAAGGGGAAAAAATCCGAATCCTGACGAAATAAATGATGTTTGGTATTTATAAATTTATTAAATCACTGATTTTAAAAGTGCAAAGTATGAACTTTTTTAGTTCAGATGGTTTACTTATTATAATTATAAGGAATCCATACATAACGATAGAAAAATTTCGATAAATGATTTACAGGAAACAATACAACTTTATTTTTAAAAAAATATTTATTTAAATAAATACATTTAAATGTATTGCAAATAAACTTATTTAAAATAATAACGGAGTAAAAACATGATTAAATTTTTCACAAATATAATTAATGCAAAAATTCTTACCGTTACCTATTGAAACGCCTGTTTATTTCTTTATTGCGTTGTTTTTGAGTGTTAGATTAAAAATAAGTTACAAAAAAAAGTAAAAAGTCTTTATTTACACATTCACAGTATAAAATTCAAAAAGAAAATAATAATGTGTGATAAAAATATATTTCAGAATATTTCCTTATATTTTTTTATATTCCAATGTTTTTCAATAAATCAATCTTTAAGAATAAAAAAAACTAACGGTCTTGTAATGCGTTATATGAATGAGTGTCCCGCCACAAATAGCAATGTTATGAGGGAATTCTATCTTTTTACTAAGCAGTGAAAGACTGAAAACTACCTAAACCTTTCCAGTCTTCCAAACAGAAAGCTAACGCGAAGTGAATGACCTTGATGCAAATAAGAATTTTTTTTAAAGTTTTCATTTTTTTTAGGGCTTAACTTTCACTTTAAAGTTTTGAAATGTCACACATTAATTGCAAAAACAAAGTACTTTTAAATAAAAAATGTACAAAAAGACTTTTTCGATTATTTCTCGCAAAAACGGTATTTTACGAAAATCACAAAATTTTTTTTTAAATCTGTAATTTTTAAGCAATTTTTTTCAATCTCCGCACAGAGGTTGGATAATATTATTCTACAAACGTAAAAAAAGTTTCGTACGATATTTTTAATAAATGATGAAGTTATTTAATGTTGAGTTAAAATTTTGAGTATCTTTTAAAAAATCGTAGAAAAAAAGTTTTTGGCATTTTACTTTTTAAATGACTGATTCAAAAAAAAAACGCATGAAATTATTTAGTAAAAAATATCGTTTTAATAACACGAAAATGAACTCATACGCAACGATTTAGAAAAAAATTTCATAAAAACGCATCAGTTTTAAAAAAATCGTAAAAAATAGAAAATATCATTATTTTGCAAAAAAAATTATACCGTGTCGTGGCGAAAGAAATGATGTTTCCGATTCCGTAATTATTTTTTGTCTGATTTAAAAAACAAAAATCAGATGGCTGTTTAAATAACGTCGGGAGTACCGAAAAATTTCACCCTATGTTCATTCACGACGCTAGGGCGGGAAAAACAACACGTAGGGTTAAGACAATTAGGCGTTTTAAGGTTTATAATTAATATCTTCTCAACTAATTGCAATATCGGAATGAAAAATAGTTTACGTCCTATTCTCAGACCTACTGAATATGCGCACAAAATTTCATAAGATTTGGTCTAGTCGTTTAGGAGGAGTTTGGCTACAAACACTGTGACACGAGAATTTTATATATATTATATATATATATATATATATATGTGTGTGTTGTGTGTGTGTGTGTTGTGTGTGTGTGTGTGTGTGTGTAAGGATAATCATTTAGATCTAAAATTAAATCCCTAGAGCACTTTTAACTTTTATTTTCCGTTATATCTTCAAGTATTAAATTTATTATCCACTTCTGGATTGAAGAACATATGGCCCTAAGCAGAACTTTTATCTCCGACCATTAATTTTTAGTACCTCGCATGCCATGCTTAACTTTCAAATATACCTCCTCAAGTAGACTTTTTATTGAAAACATCTGCCTATAAGTGGTTCCAGACTCAAAAAACGCATGTCCGTTTCTCTCTTAGTAAACAGACGTCGAAATATATATATATGCAGTAATAAAATAATAAGTAAAACACTATCACCTTCAATGCGCTGAAAACTACGCAAAAATGACAGACGTGATCTAGAACACTTGTCCCAATGAATTTCATGCTGCTCAATCTCCGGAGGTATTATTAAAAATAGCAACATAAAATTTACATCTACATTTTGACACACACGCAAAATAACAAAAATGGGTAATGCATTCTTGAGTTAAGAATTTCCAAAATGTGTTTTCTATTTATATTTAGCTATACCTTTTTCTAAACATGAGTACATTTAAGGTATCCGAACATGTTCGGAGTACTTCTTAACAAAATAGCATACTAAAACATTATAAATGCTCTTTCAGGACTCAGCACCAATAAATATTACTTATTTAACTATCAATATTTAAAATAAATTACCTGAATTTTACAAAAATCATATTTATAAGTGAAATTTTAGCAATATTTTTTAAAAACTTCAAAGCAGTTAGAGAAAAAAGTAATAAACATATATTAGAAAAAGTATTACTAAAACAAATTATATGCATTTATCTAAAAAATGTACTAAAATTATAATTTTTTATTAAAATTTGAAAATTTTAGAGCTGATTGAGTAAACATTTTAAGAAATATTACATTTTTTAGGAGATCATTATTTAAATAACAAGCCATAACTCAAAAAGTACTCATACAATAAGAAATATTTTGGTACATTCTCTAGAAAATAACATAAATATCAGGATCCAAAAGTTTTATAGAAATACATTCGTAATATTTTGAGTTATCAGACTCGCTATAGTAGATTTTGAGCAATTTAAATGCCCACTTCTGGTAGATCAAAAACCCACTTCCGGTTTTTCTAACTTTATAAAGTTGATTGTAACCTGGCCTCTAGATAGCGTAGAAACAAAATAAAGTATGTTTCGTAAAGTCAAAAGATAGCTCTATTCAATAAAATAAAAAACAAAATAATCTGTCGTCTTGAATTTGGTCAGTTTCAACGTGTTCGGATACCTTAAATTATTTCATATAAACATATGGATACGTTTAATTCAGGAAAAATATGACGGGGCAGATATAAGAACAAGGTTAAAATTGTTGTGCATTCTCTTTGAAACGGAGAATTCAAAATATGAGGTGTCCACTAAGGGAAATGATTTTTATATCACTAATTGTTTCATATATATCTCATACATTATGGATAAGCATTTGTGGTTTTCTGTCACGTGAGGGCTTTGAGATACCTTTAAGGTTAATGCGTTATATCTTACATAACTCGCATCATGTGTTTTAGTAGAATAAGGGCTCAAATGTTAGGTTCTAGATGAAGCACGGGACCTTAATTGGTTGATTGCTGTTGCCAAAGGTTACTACCTAATTTAAAACTGATGAAAATTTAATTATATTTAGATTCATTCAATAGAAAGCATCTGCGATAACAGGGGTCATTTCCAGTGGTCAGCTAAATACTCCAAGCATTGTTAATGGGAGAAATAATTCCATATTTTAAAAAAAATTCAGCCAATTATTCCAAATGTATTCGGTATCAAAACTTAATGATGCGCCTTCTAGATATTTTTAAGGAAGCTTTCATACTACCATGTAATTTAAAACGCAGAAATTAAATCATAAATCTCAATCATCGTCATTTAATCAATTTGCAAACAGAAGCAAGTTAATTTGAGGGATACCCCGTGACTTTGGTAGGCTGACTAAAAGATATGAATTGAAGGTCATCTGTGCATCAAAAATGCTAAGAGAGACGGTAAATTTTGTTTAATTTCAATCAGTTTAAGTTTTGAGTAAACGAGAAAGCATTTCATTATTTTTTTCATCTCTGAAGGAAATATTAAAATGCTTTATATACTGATTTATATATAAAATATAAATTTTGAATTGATTATATGTTTTATTTTACATTTATTATACTTCAGTAATTAATTATATTTCTCTGTCAAGGTTAATATCATTACAGAGATGAAAAAGAAAATTTTTATTCTGACGCTTTTACAGTATTATTGGCAATATCTTTGAGTGTAGTTTAAATGCGTGGAACGTATTTAAAAATATATTTCAACAGGCATGTTAACCACACACGGCCAGCCAATACATAATTCCAAGGCTATTCAAGAATTTTTAAACAACAAGCTTCTAAAGTTTATTACATTTTGAAATTTATTTCAGATAAACATTTTAATATTACAACAGCATAAAATGAACATGTGGACATAATCAGAACAGGTTCTCAGTTGATATAAGAAATCTGTGCGAATAAAAACTGCATTTAGGTTAAAAACTATTTTTTATATTATAATAAAATTTTATTTAATTTTACTAAACTCTTAAATGCATTTTATGCATGCTATTCACTTTGAATACTTTGGCATTGAAAAACATAGTAAAGTGAAAAACGGGAAATGGTTGCTTTGATATGTTGTGACGGATCTACACGCGTCTATAACTAACCCCTTGGGGATTTCTCTGGGGAAATAATATTATCAATCAACTTTCACCGAGTGACGAAAGCGTGATTATACAAATTAAGTATATTATAAAAGTTCTGCATTCATGAGTTTTAGGAATTAGTTGGTGAGTGAAGGATCGTGAAATGGATTAAGTGCAACTCGGAGTTTATCAATTGAAGAAGTCTAAGAGTATCACTCGATGGTGATTAAATCCGGATAAGGATTGTATTCAAGGCCTCGACTGGAAGGCTCAACTTCATAAAAGTACAGGCATCGTTATCCTTGTTTAAAGAGAAGTTTAGCTTATTAGTGCGTGACGTAGTTTATATTGAGCTTGTATAGGTTATCGTGGAATCAGTTGAGGGTCCGTATTATTATCCCCAGGCTAATGAGTCTCACCTCCGCTCTCTGCTATCTGATCATTTATCTTAATTAGATTATTATTGTACTTGCTTGATATTTTAGTGACAATAAAATAATTAGAGTGAATCATGTCTACTGATTATTCAGTTCCTCCCACACATCTAGCCGGGTCCGAGGGTAGACAAGGGAGTCAAAGGTAGGCAGGAACCGACAAGCATTACAATGTTAATTAGAAAACTTCAGGTAACTCAATTCAAAATTAAAATTTTTCGCTATTGATATGCATAATGTAAAAGGAATGCTTACATATTTAAAAAATACTGAGTGTTAAAGGGCATTTTGCTCAGTTACTAATGAAAGGCAAATGTCGATAAGCCGTTGAATTGCGCATTTGAACTTTTGACGTCAGTGATGTATATTGATCATGAACTTGAAATTTATATTGCTCTAGTTAAACGTGTAAAGAGATAACAAATTGAAAAGTGTCAAATATGTTTTCTAAAAATTTTAATGTACAATGTACGTGTTTACAATAAAATACAATTAACGTTACAGTTAAGAAATATTTACTACATTAAAACTAATGTAAGAACAATATTCAAGTATTTAGATTTATTATCAAATGATTGAAAAATGTATTGTCTCGTAATAACCAAATAATTTTCAAAATTATATGAAAGACACTATAGACAAACTTAATCAATTGTATAAAATACCTCTTTTTATATCATTAAATAGATCATTTATAATGTCCACAAAATTTTTCAAATCTATAAATTTAATTTGTTATAATGAAAAACATTTTTGTGTGTAGCTGTCGAAAAAACAAAACATTCCGCGAAAAGGTTCCTCTTATATTTTCAGCCTCTTCACTATTTCTAAATTATTTTATGTTTAATTGATGCTTTTTTAAATAATAAGAAATTTTTAAAAATGCAAAAGATCTAATGCATGGGTTTTCAACGTCGACGATAATGCCCCCTTGTGGGCGTTTGAGGCTTTCAGAGGGTAGTAAATGACCTAGAGAAAATTAAGGGACGTTGCGAGGACACGGAGGGGCTTGGGAAGATTAACCAAATATTGTCAAAAGAAGACTAAAAAAACATCCTGATTATGTACTAATAAAAGTAAACTAATACCGTTTACCTTATGTTGATTGCATGTATTCAAATCATTTCTCTATATCACATGTATGAAAATTTCACATATTTCGGTAGTTCGAGAATGGATAAAAAACTTAATTACGTTACATTCAGACCTAAATTAAATTGAATGATGTTGTGCACTTTTTAATTTCTGAAGTGCACGTGTTGTTTCTGTCCGTGAGCACAAGGAAAATGTTCCGTCCAATGCATTCCATTTAGTATATTATCCAACAAACATAATTAAATATGTTAAGTAGAAGTTAAAGTGTGATTCTTTAAAGACTGAAACGGTCAATTTATATTTATTTTGAAAACAATAGTTTATTAAGAATTACATTGTAACATCAAAACCACTGCCTGTCTTTATAGCAGGTAAGCTAAAACTTTGATTCCACTTTTTTAAATGAATAAGAAATTCAGTACCCTTTCAATTCCAACAATATCCTATCTATGACTAAAATAAATAATATTACTCATTTAAATATATTTGTGGCAATATCTATTTCAGAATCGCAAGTAAAACAAGATATCAATCATTGGCATGGCCAAGTAATATTAGCGCGTTTTTCACATGTTGTATTTTACAATAATGCAACTAATGAACTTTTTACTAACAGAAAGTAGTGAAAAAAAGTACTTAAAAAAATTAAAAATTATTAAATTTAAATATGATTCGGCTCATCTGGGGCCCAAATGCTACCAAATGCCGAAAATCCGAGGTCAATTGGTTGCTTATTGGCTGAGAAAAATGTACGACAAAATATGGAACGAAGACGAAATTTGCGTCCTAATAGCGCTTTTTTTACACTACTTGAAAAACGCGCTAAAAGTTGGAGCTTTAGAAAAAAATTAAATTAAAAAATATATTCTATTAGTAATTGGATATCTTTTAAAACTTAACTCTTGTTTTTACCATGTATTATGACACTCTTATTTCTCTAGAGTGGGAGGGGGCGGGGCATCGAAATATTCACTAGAAAGGGGGGTGGTATCGAAATATTTACTAGAAAAGGGGACGCCACTTCAAAAAAGGTTGGGAACCTATGATCTAGTGTTATAAGACAATGCTATAGATACCGACTGAAAAAACAATGCTCTGAGTGAAGGCCAAACACAGGGGATGAGAAACAAAGGCCTTTTCAAAACAGTTGGCCTGGTTAAGGCCGTTTCCCTGTAATGTTACAGAATAAAACCTCTGCTGGCGAATTTGAATATGTTTTCCTATATATAGAAAAAACTATTTCAACATTAAAATCCTAAAATCCTATTCTAAGAGAGAAAGAGAGGTATATTTTTTAATGCACTGTTCATTTCTTAAACTTTTTTCCTAGTATTAAATGTGTTCTATATTTCGTCTTTAACACAGTGAGGCAAATAAATTTTAAGATGTCAAAATAATTGTTTCTATGAATAATACAATTAGATATTTATTCTGAAATTTCATATTTACACTAATAAATTAAATTGAATTTGATTGTTCCTGCATATTAAAAGTAATTTCAATTTTCTTTTTTATCAATCCTTAAACGTGTCACGAAATAGGGACTTTTTTTCTGCTTTATGTGCATCTGTTGATCATATTCAAGAGTGCTCCCTAACTCATGTATGCAAAGAATCAATCTTTACTGGAAATCTCTTTAAGAAGAAGTCTTCTCATGGTGGTATTTCTACCTGTAATTTAAACTTTTACTGCTTTCGAACTAATTTTAATATATGTACATTGATTTCCAATACATTTTGTCAATGAAGAGCAATTTAATGTATAAATTTAAACCATTTAAAGTATCCAACAACCCTAAAAATGCGAATTTTGACAAAAAATTGACAATTTTTTTAATGATTTTATTTTATAGGCCATCTTATTGGCTTTATAAAAATACCAAGTTTATTATTTTCCGTTCACTAGAAAAAAATACAAATGCTTTAGTAAAAGCAGATGTCATTACTTTAAGCAAGATGTCATACATTAAAACGCGTTTTACTCGAAATGGGTTTTTTTTAAAATGCTCAAACGGGCCAGCGATTGCTAAAAATATTTTGAAAATAATAATTATCTATAAATTTTTTGTGTATGTTCTGTATAATAGTAAAAGTGTTTTAACCTTCAGATTTATCAATCAGTGTTTTATTACAAAATTTATAGTCCCTTATGTTAGTATAATCACTGTTTTTTTAAGCAATTTCATATTATAACTAAGATAAAGTGCATAGTTTTTGTAAAAATTAAAATATTTCTTATCCTGAAGGCCATTTCAAAAATGAGTAACATAACAACACATCAGAATTGAAAAATTGAAAATTTGTTTATAAACGTTCTGTACAGAATGGGCCGCGTTTATATTTTTTTTTGTAAATTTTTACACATTCTTCCCATTTTAGTAATAATAATTTCTTTTTCTCTTCTTAATTGTAGCATATTTTCTTAAAATGTACTAAACAAATCTAAAAATAACAAAAAAATCCACATATCTCCATTTACTTATAAAAAATTATAGTTTGAAAAAAAACTAAAAAACACGCTTTTATACTGAATCGAACTAAAAAGTAAAAAAAAAAATTCTTAATAAAGAATAATATGATTAACTAGAAAATGAATGTAATTGCGGTAAAAGCGTGGGGTGTTTTGTACTACATTTTTACACTAATTCAGCTTTTCGGAATAGAAGTCAAGCTTCAAATATTCTTAAAAAACTAAATTGTTAACAGATCTGAAATTTTGTGGCAAGATTCTCAATCATATGAATCACAAGAAAATGCAAAAAAAAATGTTTTCGGTAAATATGAAATTTATTAGAGTACTGTGTAGCCATAAATGTATAATTTTAGATGAAAATAATGTAAATCTTTTCTATACATAATCATAAGGGAGAAAGAGAACAGAAAACACTGCATTTTAGAAGGAATTATTATTATTATTTTTTTTATTATTATAATTCATATAGCTAAATGTCTAAAGAGCCTCAATCGTCTACACAAGGAGTCACGGTTTGCCAAATACAGATTTTATGTATAGGTATATAACTATTTTCGCAGAGTCAAAATTCATTAATTTTAACCTCGAGAGTAATTTATTATAAAAATTACAATTCCCCTTAACCCGACATCACTCGCGCGAAAAAAACGACCTAAAGTGTTCGCGCAGGGTATGTCATACCCAAGAGTGTTTACATTGCGTTTTTACCGAAAAACTTGTATACAACGGTTAAAAAGGAAGAAAAGTAGGAAATTTACAACATGTTTATTTCATTTTATAAACGTAAGTTTAATTTTTTTGTTCTTTTTATAAGGGCATTCAGTGCATTGTTTATACACTCCTTTAATCTCGTCGTGAGTGAGTGCGATGTTTTCACTGGATCTTAATTGTTTTAAATCTGTATCTTTTTCAAACTAAACATATAGGAGTAAACTTCCCTATTCTTTAAATTAAAAAAAAAATTGGAATTTCTTTTTTATTTTCTCTTATTGTTCCAGCAATAATTTTTTTCTTCAAAAGTTCATCTGAAAGTGGATAAGATGTGTACCAGTTATCTCCTTTAAAATTAAGTTCTTCCTAAATGTTTCTGTGTTCCTACATACAAAACATTTATTTTCAACAGTGTCTCTCTGTTCTAAATCTAGATCGATTTCACCGGAGGAATCATACTTGCTGTTATACTCTAAATCATTTGATTTTTCCTTATCACAACCACGAAGAGAATTTCTTCATCCAAATATATTGTTGCACTACATCTGTTAAATTACTTAAATATCACATTTCTTCATCATAACTACAATAATATGCCATAGATTTAAAACGTGCTCATACATTCAGAACTGTAACGGTGATTCACGCGCAGGGTATGACATACCCGAAGAGGCGATATCCAAAAATATATACTTAGAATTGGCCTACAAGCTAAGGCCCCTCAAAATATATGACTTTAAAGTCAGCTACACGAGAAACTATCCATTTTACAAAAAAGGTTTAGAAGGAGCGTTGAAAAAAGTTAAGACGGTGGGTATGACCACCCTTCGCGAGAAGTGCCCGGTTTATTAGCTTCTTGTAGCAACGCAAAAAAATATTTAGTAACAATATTGAAAGCTAACCATCTTAAATGCATAAAATTTTTTAAAGAAACTTGTTGATTCAAAATTTTTGGTAGATACATTTTTTTTTTCTGTCTGTGCACGTATATTTCTTTACAACAGATTTTGCTGAAAATAATTTTTCTTAATGAAGGTCAAGAGTAGATTATACATCGATTATAAGGACGGCCATTCGTTAGAAAAACAGAAGATACATTTTTCAAAATGATTCAATGAAACACATTCGAAATAACAAAAAAATGTCGACTATAATTTCCATTCTTCTGAATTCAAAAACCTTATACATACTCTGCAGAAGCACTGCAATATATTTCCCCCTCAAAATAAAAACTCTTATTTGTTGTTATGTATTTATAAGCCAATAAGATCCCTTAATTTTTCATCTTGTTGCATGTATCCTCAAATCGCCTTTGTATTTTTAATCTAAGGTGCAAAAAAAGGAAACATTGGTTAAAACCGAATCTTCTAAGACATAGGTTCTCAACGTGGGCGATAATGCCCCTTTGTGGGCGTTTGAGGCTTTCAGGGGAGCAGTAAGAGACCCAGAGAAAATTAAGGGGCGTTGAGATGGCACGGAGGGACTTGGGCGGATTAACCAAGAAAGACTAAAAAAACCCGCTTATTATGTACCAACAAAAGTAAACTTTAATACTGTTTACCTTATGTTGATTGTATGTATTTAAATCATTTCTATATCCCATGTACGAAAATTCACATATTTTGGTAGTTCGGAAAGTGTATGAAAAAATTAAAGATTACATTGTATTTAGACCTACATTAATTTGAATGATATAGTTTAATTTCTGTAGTGCACGTGTGTGTCTTTGTGAGCAGTAGGAAAAATGTTTCGTCCACTGCATTTCATTACGTATATTATCTAAGAAACATAAATATGTTAACCAGGAATTAACATGTGATCCTTTAAAAGCTAAAACTGTCAATTTATATTTATTTTGAAAAAATAGTTTCTTATGAATTACTTCGTATCATCAAAGCCCCTGCCTGTCTTAATAACAAGTAAATTAAAACTTTTATTCCACTCTTTTTAATGATGAAGAAATTCACACACAGAAGCGTTTCAATTCCAACAATATATATATCCTATCTATTCCAACAATGTATAATATTACCCATTTAAATATGTGTGGCAATACCTACTTCAGGTAAAAAATTAAAGGAGCTTAAAAAAATTAAATTAAAAATATATTCTATTAGTAATAAAATATTTTTTTTTAAATTTAACTCTTGTTTTCACCATGTAATATGTACAATTTCTCTAGAGTGGGAGGGGGCGGTATTGAAATATTCACTAGAAAAAGGAGCGCCCGTTCAAAAAAGGTTGGGAACCTATGTTCTAAGGTCATTTCTCAACCTTAACTAGTCTGTGCTTTATACAGTCCATCTTGAAGAAATCATAACCTTCGACTTCTTGCTGATGTCAAAAAGGAATACACCGTTCCGAATTTTTTATTTCGTAGTTCTTCGAGTGAACCGGTTCCTCACGTGGTACGGCCTTCCTTTATAAATAAAAGACTAGCGCGCGAAACTTAGAATGGTATTTTGCTCGATTACCTTGGTTAGTTTAATTTCGATTCATTTCAAGTTAGGGTTAAAACTTGTTTCAGGTGGTGTTTTTTTTTTTACAGCTTAACACTTACCTAAGACAGCCTAATTTCTTGAGATTCATCCATTGCTTTTCAGATGATTCACTTACTTTGAACGGAGAATTTAGCTGGATTTGTATTTATTTGTTCAGGTAAGAACTGAAAAAAATATTTTATAAATTTATCGCGTTATTGACTAAATTTTTATTTTCATCTACACTTACCAAAATATAGATCTTTGCTTGTTGATAAAAATACTGATTTTATTTGTATTTTAGTGTAAATTCATTTTATGTATTTTTAACTTCAAATTCTTTTAAAATATCATTTAAATGAATGTCATATGTTGAAAGATGAAATTAGCTTAAATAAATTTTCATGTTGAAGTGTCAAGATATAGCTTAACGTACTTCAGTTTTTAATTTTTCCAACCATTATGTGATAATATTGTTCAGAATATATCAAATGTTTAATATGATATCCAATGCAACTCAAAGTTCATATTTGCGTTTCTAAAGTTGTAAACAATCTAAATTATACCAACATTTATAGGATATAAAAGTATAATGTATATATTACGGCTAAATTTGGGAATCGGGTAAAGTGCGTGCGACTCGGGTAATCTACAGATTATTTAGGACAATCAGTTAAAATGAGGGAAATTATTTCTCATTTCATACTTTAACTAATTAATCTGTGCATTAGTTTCTAAGCACTAGTTAAAGTAAATGTATGTTCTTAGTACAATAATCAAATGATTTTTATGCTTGAATAAATACTCAAACAAAGAACTCCTTAATACTAGGAACTGATTATTGAAAAATCTCTTTATATTTTTTTTATTTCTATTAGTAATTAATTTCATATGATAATTAGCATATTATATATGTATAACATGCTGGCGAAAATCATACAATGGATATAATTTATTTTACAATATGTAAGGAATCAAATTCTTAAAATGAACCGAAGAAAAAAAATTAGGAAATAAAATTTGAACAATTTTAAATTCTTAATACAATTTAGAAAAAATAAACTAACGAAAGAAAAAAAACTGGATAAATTTATCTTTATTTGTTTATACTATCGAAATTGTGGTGATACTTTGAATTTCAAATGCAGTAAAATTTTTGCAACAAATACATCTGTTTGTAGAAAATTTTGATTAGTAGTCACTCTTTATGAAGCAATATCTATTATTTAGAGATTGTTTCATTGTTGTTTTGCGTGAAAATATTTGAATAATAGAGATATTCTCTCTTTCGCTAAAGATATTTTTTTTGTGAACACTAGATTCAAATTTTTTATTTAACTCTTTTATTCTAACTCTTTCTTTAATATAACTCGAATTTATCGTATTAATCTTTCCATTTAAAACTTTTTCTATGAAGGACTAGTAATGTAGAGTTAAGCGATGCCTTAAGATGCGAACCTTCCCCTTTAATTGCTTATATTACTGGGGTGAAATAAGGAATGAAAATACAGTTTAAAATATATATTACATACACCACAAGCTTAGTCCTAAGTCTAAATTTTACCGAAGTATTACAGTCATAATTTTACTATATCCTGTAGATCTGCATTGTCTTGATATACTTCCTTCATATTGTTCAATTTTAACCAAGATTAATATGAATTTAGTATTTGTGTGTATGTGGTACATATTTTATATGTTTATAGATAAAAATATAAATACATAGATAGATAGGTAGCTAAATATATCCATACATTTAGATAGAGACACTGAACGGGAGAAGGGCTGGTCAATGGTGGACCAACCCATACTGTACAAATTATACAGCTGTCCATACTTATTGCTCGAACATTAAAAATGTAGTTCACATGTATTATGCAGCTCAATTTTTTTCAATATACTGTAAGCAAGAAAAAATAAATTTCAAGTCTTCATCGCCACATTTTAATTTGAACTTGAATTAGTGCATCTTCAAAAACAATGTTTCTAACCACCTTTTCCTCTAAATATCACTGAATTTTTATTCCGTCTTAACTTCTGCACTTTGGCAGAACCACGTGCAATTGACCATGAGTAAATATTGTTTCCTTCGATGTTATACAAGAATTGACTATTACAAATCTCTGCTCCTGTGATATATTAAAAGTCATAACAAATGTCAAACTTTCAGGGAAATACGAATGGCATATTCAAGTCCCTTCAGTGTCCAAGGTGATCCTCCGGGTACATACAATTTCACTTTTCTTATCTTCTGATAAAATTTCACACAATGCAGTATATTCTACTAAATATTTTTCGTTACCAATCATGTACCATTACTTATATAATCAGTAACACATAAAATTCTTAATAGCATGACTATACAACCTAATTTCAAACTCAGTGCTTCAAGCGCAGTGCTTCTCAAACTTTCAATATTTGCAACCCAATATGCAATCTTAACTTTCATCGCGCCCACTTCATACAATAACAGTGCATTGAATTAAATAATACTATACTTTGATGCTAAACCTAAAATACAATTTTAACCTCTTCTGTGCCATCGGTGTATATAAACGTCTCTTAGCCAGTGCATTAATTGCCCCTGACGTATATATACGTCTTTCCAAAGTACGATCTTTTCGTAAAATTATTCCAATACTTTGGAGTGCAACAAAATGACCTTGGCAGTGGGTTTGCGAAGGATTTACTTATATCTGAGGATCTGCTTATTTTTATTCCTTTTCTATCACTCACTAAACCATATACACTCGCCTACATGTTAAATTGAAGAATTGGGGAGAGAACGCGTAATTTTTAATCGGCATTTAAGGAATTAATTAAAAGCCGAACAAATTATCAAAATAAGTTTTAATTTTTGCACATAATTTTATATATGGCAAGCCCATTGGGTGACTGGTAATTATAAACTTGCTCGTTCTTAACTTAATTTTGTTAAATTAATTATAAAATACATTACCCGGTACCGATATATTTATAAGTGTATTATATCAACGTAAATGTGTATTTTATTTTTTTATCAGGTCAGAATGTATTTTGTTTGTTTACTTTTAGTAAGTTAATTTTTTTTAATAATATTTTGTTTTCAACTTTTCAATATGCTTGCGCCCCCCCAAGGGGATCGCGCCCCACGTTTGAGAAACACTGGTTTAGCGGTTTGTATTGTGGATGGAGTTAGTGATGATATATATTCAAGTGGGTACTGTAGCATAAGAATTTCTTGATGATCGCTATCTTCACCACCATGGGAGCAGCCAACTAAATTTATTACAGCAACACGAAAAACTTTATATATATAGAGATATATAATAGAGAGACTTTTAATCTAACGCTATTTTATTTTATTATGTAATGTATAACCCAAAGTGTGTTTCAAAATCTTTAAAATTTTCTTAGATTATATTTTCATTTTTGTTTCTATTATTTATCTTTATAATACATATTTTAGCCGTTGAATTAAGCGAGTTGTTTAGATGTCTTAACTCTTACGTTTTGAAAGTGATATTTAGCGAACACTTTTATTCAAAATGAATACGGATTGCATCAATATATAAAATCATTTATTGCAATTTATTAGGGGAAGGACATTTTAATAGGAGGATAGCAGTTGCGATGGGATATTGCTAGCATTTTGAGTTATTCATAATTTATTTTTCAAATTTTCCAATGAGATTTAAAAGAAAAACAACTTATTTCAGTTCTTATATTATTGGCTGGATACACACGCTTTGTATTCAAATAAAGTAACGTTGTTTTTCTTTGTTAATTAATAAGGTTACTGTAATTTACCGTAAAATCAGGCATATAACGCGCGCCTATACTTCCAAGCTGCAATTTTGAAGTGCATTCGCCGTAAAACGCTCACGAACAAACTTTTACGAACAAACTTGAAATGTACAATGTTCTGATTTTTCGAAATCATTTATTTGAGGTCTTATTCCAAATTTTAGAAAAAAATAGTATACTTCTAGAATTACAACAAATTCATTATAGGTATTTCATTTCTTTTAAAGAAGCAGTTTTTCTATCTATGTGAGAGTCTTAATTCTTTTTTTCTCTATGTTCCTCTTCCTTTATTTTTAAAGCTCTCACTTTTATACCCGGCGTATAACGCGCACTCGTGAATATCGATCTTATTTTTTTTTAAATTAAAAGTGCTCGGTAACGTCAGAATTTACTGTACTTATTTTTTTAAGTTAGTCTCTGTGCAAGAAATTTCTTCCGAATACAATTATAGTTCGGCATATATAATAAAATCCCACAATTCAGTATGCGAAGCAAGAGTCTTAAATAGGAACAGTACTGATTTGGGTAACGATATCTTTTTGGAAGAAGTGACAATAATATAATCTTATTCAAATTGACAAATTGGTATGAAGATACATTCATTTTTCAAATCGATCCAATATAAAGGGATTTATGTCGAAAAATTTGAAGTCATTCATACAACAGTTTCTCCATGCTGGTTCCAAAGTTTATGCGGCATAGTAATGAAACCGGTTGTGTGTCAGAAACGTGTCCAAAAAGACACGTGCAGGACTCAGCCCTACTTCCGGGTTATCCCTAAGGCCCCAGAGACTTTTCGTGTCACGGGAACACTTTTCTTTTTAATGTTGCAAATGTTTTCTCTTTTCTTTTCCCCCCTCTTCTTTCATTTTGCGAAACTGGTCACTCCATTATTTACGTTAGTGGCAACGCTATCATTTCTGGAACAAAATATCTGAAAAATACATTCCTCTTGCACGAATTCAAATTACAAATCTGTGTAAGAAGAGCAAAAAATGAGGGGAGGGATGAAAAAGAAATGGATTGCAAAACAGATTGTTCTAAATTCTTGAATTAATTGTAACAGGAAGTAGATTCTGACACTCTCTCGAAGTTTCTTCATCAGAACTTTCTGTGACAGTGATACGATAAAGCTTACTTAATTAATTACTTGCTTTGTTGTGTTTTACTGTGATTTCAAAACAGTAATCAAAGGGGAAAATGATTTTTTTGAAAAACTATTTAAAAGTAAGAGTATAATAGTTATAAAATGATATACTTGAAATTTAGGATCACATTTATTATAATATCTAACTGAATCCTTTGAAAGTGTTCGGAGAAAACTTTTCGCATGTTTACGTTTCGCGACATGTTAATACCAGATCGCGTATTGTAATGTAAAAAGTTTGCTTAGCTAGCTTGAAAATGGCGTACATTTTACAAACCTTTGAATCAATATTATCAAATCTCTTAAGAAAATATTGAGGGTTGTTTTTTAACCCGTTCAGCACATGTATGTGATCACTTCTGGCAAAACAGTTTCATATTCATGATTGCGTGTATCCCGTTGTTAGGTTTTTAATCAAATCGTTTCGATCTTAATTTTGAATTTATGTAATTTGAAATGATTATAATCTATAAATTTCGGCATTTTTCATTACAGTAATGATTTTTCATGAATTTTTAAATGAAATTATGCTTAGCTGAAAAAATCGCTTGGTTCTTTTAAAGAATATTAAGTAGCACATTTTCCCAATCTCCATAGTATTTATTTAATTTATCATAAATAGAAATAACACTTTATAAATAAACTTCTAAATAATATATTTTATAAAATAAAATAATAAATATCTTTCATGTAGACTAAAGATAAATCTGAAATCGTAGAATATTGCAAAATTACAACTTCATATTTAAATTTATTTTAATTAAAAAAATAAATATGTGTTTTTAATAAACTTATGTTTAAAACTGTTAAAATTAACAACATTTAAAGAAAGTAAACAATTAATCTATAGATCGATATAGAATATCTACTAAAGATTATAAAAATTGATATATCAATCTATTAAAAGATATATCAAACTATTAATAGATATATCATTCTATTAATAGTTATATTATCTATAGATACAGTGTCGATTTAAGCTCATTTCGGGCCCTGGGATAAAAAGATCTACAGGGCCTCTTGGCACTGAAGGTTTGAAATTTATAACCAGAAAATATCTTAAGTCCAGCTTATGCGGGCCCCTGGGAAACCACCCTAAGGGCCCAATCGATAAACCGGCACAATATAGATATATTATCTATTAACCAAAATTGGCTGAAATTTTACTTCATACTAGAATGAAAAGTCATTGGATATTCGCCTCAGGAATCTTTCACATTGACATTATAAAGCAGTAAAGTCTTTTCAAAACTAAAATGAAAAAACTGGATGAATTCAGGATGAGGTCGAATAGTAGTACTCTGGTTCTAAAGATCGTTCCGCAATGATTGACCTTCTATTTGTTTTTAATATGAATCAGATGGTTACTAAATTCGAAATGACTTTGCCGTGAAAATTTTCTGACCATCACCTACCTTTTTTTTTATCACGTAATAGGTTTTATGTACAATGCCATGCATAGTAAGTCCTTACAACAATCGGGAAGAACGTGTAGCGAAGTGGTCATGGTCACGAACACATGGAAAATATTGTTTTCTGTCGAAAAAAGTCGTAAGTTGAAATCTTTATGCCCCTGAAGACTCGCCATGTAAAGAAGCAGATTGCACCTTGAATTTTTCGATGTTGTATGGTTTCGTGTTGGCGACGAGTGGAGTGCATGCTTATATGTTGGGTTCGCCATTAGTTGAGGTTGAAAATTACAAGATCCATCGGTGGTAGTCCTCGTGTTTCTTCGAATTGCGATGTTGATAAAAACAATCAAAACCCAATAACGGTCGGAAATTCTTCAACTTAAATAAAATAGTGCACTATCCACAAAAAAATTCAATATTTCACTGCTGTTTTTTTTTAAGTATCTAATTCTATTATTTAAAAAAAAAAAAAAAAATCTTTTTAAAGTAAAACATTTTTTTTAAAAAAATGAAAATTCTATATTTATCTAATCTCCAAAAAAGTTATTGGACATTTTAATTTTCCACTAAAAAGTATGAAATATTTTATGCTACATTATAATTTTTCCTTATATTCGTTTAATACTTAAGGTATCCGAATACTTGAAACAACTTTTTTGTAAAACAAAAATGGAGATATGGGGATTTTTTTTGTGGTTCCTAGATTTATTTAGTGCACATTTTAAGAAAAATATGCTAAAATTAAGAAGAAAAAAAAAATTATTATTACTAAACTGCAAAAACGTGATCCATTCTGTACCAAAAGTTTATGAACAGATTTAAAATTTTTCAATTCTGATGTATTGATATAATACGCATTTTTGAAACGACCTTCAGGTTAAAAGATATTTTAGTTTTTACAAAAACTAGAGCACTTTATCTTAGTTATAATATGAAATTTCTTAAAAAACAATGATTATGTTAACATAAGGGACTGTAAATTTTATAATAAAACTGTGATTGATAATTATGAAGGTTAATAAGTAGAATAAACCCTTTTACTACTATACAGAACATACAAAAAAAATTTAAGTTCATTATTTTCAAAATTTTTTGAGCAATCACTGTCCCACTTTGAAAATTTTCAACAAAACACACACACACACGCACATTCTGAGTAAAACACACATTCTGAGTCTTTTTGAGCAATCACGGGCCCGTTTCAATGCCCCATTTGGGCATTTTCAAAAAAACAACAACATTTCGAGTAAAACGCGTATTAAAGTATGATATCTTGTTTAAGGTAGTGGCATCTGCCTTTACTAAAATACTTGCATTTTTTGTTTTAGTGAATGAAAAATAATAAAATTGGAATTTTTAAACAGCTAATAAAGAGAGATATAAAGTAAAATCATAAAAATTGGCAAAATTTACTTCTTTAAGGTCGTCGGATACCTGAAAAAGGTATATCTTCGAACATTTATGTCTGCTCTCAAATGTCTCTGGACGCAAAAAAAAAAATAATAAATAATAATAACTACCTTGCCTCTTCCAAATTTCTAAACGCTTTTTCTTTTAATGTGATGTTTTCATTTCCTTATTTTCGAAATGCGATCAATTGTACTTGAATTTAGTTATTAAGGTTTTAGTTTAGGATATTTGAAAAGCTATAGCATCAAGAGATAAGCGAGCGTTTAGCCATTTCTTGATAAAAGAAATTGTTTCTGATGCACACATATTAGCTTGATAATTGAAAACTTCCTTCTAAAATATTTAAATCAAGATAACGATATGCTATATTATATACTATATCATTATAAGATTATTCTATAGATAAACACTAAATAATATAGTCCTGATACTAACATCCATCTCCTTATACACGGCAAGAAAAACATCTGCTTCATGTTTCCAATTAAGTTCCTCCCCATTTATATATATACTTTGAAATGCAACATTAGTAAACAATGTAATTTATTTTCTAGGACTTAGAGTTTCTCTTTTCTATTCCATATTTTCAAACGGAATAAAAAAGTGTCATATCAGGAAAAAAAATGCTAAATATCCCTCCACCGTTAATTGCCGTTTTGTAAATGGAGTAAGATGTTGACTAGCTTATTAATGATTTTGCACAGGAGAGTCTAATTGTTTTGCTCCTTTGACTCATAATAATAATTCTACTCTTGGAATGGTCATGTAAACCAGCTGTTTTTATCACAGTTTCAGGCAAAACCATAGAAAAACCGGTTGAATGAATTCTTTTGAAATTTTTACAGCTATAAGATTTGAATTTAATTTACGTCATTGTCTGAAGCAACACAAGAGTTGTTGGCGACGACCATAATTTCGTTGGCACCAGGATTTCCTATGGTATTCATCATTCTGTTATTTCCCAACAAACTATTCCGAACAAGTGAAAGAGTTATATGACGATTTACGATGATTATTGCTTTTGCTTAAGGTTTACAAGCCCCTCGAAAGATAGATAATTATTGTTCTGAAAAACGGAAGTGAAATTTAATATTAGCGTGACGTCTATTACTACGGCGTCCATTGGAAACATAATATCAACTATTATTATGAGTCAAAGGCTGCACATAAAACAATATACGCTTGGGTACTATAAGTTTATGTTTCACTATTTGTCTAATCCAGTGTTTCTTAAACTGTGTGTATTAAAGGCGTGATGATTTCCATCGTGACAAGTCTACGTGGGGGGCGCGAGTATATCAAAAAGTGAAAAATAAAATATTATTTAAAGTATTTATTAACTTACTCAAAGGAAGCAAAACAAAATACATTCCGACATAATAAGGAATAAAAATACACTATTATAATGTATTTATAAATGTATCAGTAATGCATAATATATTTGATTATTAATTCTAAATTAAGGGCAAATTCAATAATTTTTCGTGATTCCCATGGTTTTGTCATATAGAAAATTATGCACCAAATTTAATACATATCTTGATAATTTGTACTGTTTTTACCTAAAGTGGTGTTGTAGCATTATTAAAGTGCATTATTATTGCATTCAATACATTGTTATTGTAGGAGGGGGGAGACGAAAATTAGGATTGAAGATTGTGTCGCAAATATTGAAAGTTTGAGAAACACTGGTCTAATCTACAGAAGCACGATTTAAGGGATTTTAACAAATTGCAGATTGAACACTTGCCTGATAGGTTCAACGTTATTTTAGTGGATTGGTTTAGATTTACTTTGGAACCGTATGACTTGCGAGTAAGGGTCTGAAGAGAGCAATATTCTCGCCATCGAACTTAGAATATCCTCGAGCATATCGTGTTCTAAAGTTGAAGCGCTATGGCTAGGGCGGGTTTTTCACTGGGGATTTTACACTAACCTGTACATTTATAGATGAGGTTCGGTGACAGCTGTTCGATTTCAGGATCATGTCCTACAATGACGGCGAGGTAGTATGAAGCAGTAGTTGACCTTGTTTTTGTTTCAATATTGCAGGTCCTCATAAAGCTTGATAATAATGTAGGTCCTCATAGAGCTAGTTAATAATGCAGGTCCTCATAGAGCTAGTTAATAATACATGTCCTCATAGAGCTAGTTAATAATACATGTCCTAAAAAAAAAAAAAAAAAAAAAAAAAAAAAAAAAAAAAAAAAAAAAAAACAGTCCTCATAGAGCTAGTTAATAATGTAGGTCCTCATAGAGCTAGTTAATAATGCAGGTCCTCATAGAGCTAATTAATAATGCAGGTCCTCTAGTTTAGATCCTCAGGCTAGTTAATGAGTCCTCATAGAGCTAATTAATAATGCAGGTCCTCATAGAGCTAATTAATAATGGATGTCCTCATAGAGCAAGTTAATAATGCAGGTCCTCATGGAGCTAGTTATTAATTCAGGTCCTCATAGAGCTAAAAACCTCGACGACTGCCTGGAAAGTGCGACATGTGGATTAACCGACGTATTCTCCCGATTTTAACAGCAATGAAAATCTTTGGGATTCTCTGTACCGTGCTGTGCCCTATCCCAGCTACCCTTACAGAACAGAAAACAGCTCTACGGGGTGAATAGCAATTATTTTGCAACTGCGATGGTTGATCGAATCGCGAAAAGCATATCATCATATGTTATAAACTGTATTTGATCATGAAAGTGTCACAAATCCTATTATCTTTGGTCCTATTTGTTTGTTTTGGATTTAAGTATTTCTTTGTTAATGATTTCATTTTGTAACTTTTCAAAATTCAACACGGTTTTCTTCTTTGTATGAAATTTTTTGTTTCTCTTCACACTTAAAAATATTTGCTATTGTCCTGCTTCATTTCGTGTGAATTGACGCTGTACTTATAGGTTTTTTCTCATTGTGTTACTGCGTGCTTAACTTTTAGAAGTAAGTGTACTTTAAGAGAATACGATAATATATTTATTGCTACCAATTGATTTGATAGAGTACCTTGAATAATGTCATTAGTTTACTGAGCACTAAATAAAAGAGAGCATTGGGGCATAATTAAGTTTTACGTCACTTTGGAAAGTTGTTAAGATTAAAAATTACTACTGTGTTGTATAATAACTGTAAAGTAAATCTTTAATATCTTCTTTTCCGTATATTTTGAAGTTTGAGTTGGAAATAGATCGTTTTCGGATCAAGAGAGATTATTTTTTAAATCAGGGATCTGCAACCTTGTAACAATAATGTGTCAAACCAATCTACCTATATAATTCAGGATGCTGCACAGTAGGAAATATTTGAAACAATTCAATTACCGCAGCAATGCATGCAGAGTTAGGGAATAGGAGTAACAAAATAGATTTTTTAGTAGTTATATTATGTATTAATTATATTGTAGCAAAAATAATTCACTTCGATTGCTATGCGCAAAATCTACTGCTCGGGCTGACGCACCCGGCTGCTCACGGGCGACTTGCCAAAAATAACTTCGTTTTTTTTCCTTCTGTATTACTTTAATTTTTGTGTCGCGTGCTTATTTTTATTAATTGTAATTATTTCTTTCTCTCGAGCTCTTATTATTAATTGTACTGGTATATATAAAAATTAACTGTAATTCTAGTAATGGAAATTTCTGGAACTTTCGATGGCAAGAAATAAGGAAAATAAATATTCAGTTCGCGCGTAGAACAAAGTCTTGAGTTGTTCCTAGCAAGAGTTGTCATCATTTTACTTAAGTATCGAATTAACTTAATCAACGCGATAATATGAATCATTTAAGGGTATTTATATTAGCATAAAAATAAACAACATAAAATATAACAATTCATTCAACATAAATAAAAAATTTAAATTGTACATATATTATGTGTACTATATATCTTACATTATTTGATAAATATAAGGACTAATCAACGTAAAATATGAGTATTCCTTCAAATATAGTTAAATAAAAAATAAATACTTTAATATGTGAACCTTTTTCCTGCACCCCAATCTACTTCATATCACAATATCAGAAATGTAATTTGTGACCTTCAATTTGAGATGATTCTGAGTGTCCAGTTGGTAAGCAACTTCTTTGTAATCTCAAATTACTTTTCATGCAAGAAAAATTTTGTTCATATAGACATGTAGAACTAAAAGTGGAAAGCAGAGTACAAGCAATTTTCTTCAATAAATCAAATCTCTCAGGCAGTGACATGGGACAATTTAAAATATCTGCCGATTTATCGTTAGAATTATCATCCAGATTTTATTCATAGTTCCGCAAGTTTTGCTTTTGATAATTCTGAAGATGTTTAATAACATTTATTTCAAAATTATCAACTACAAGCTGCTCAAATTTAACAAGTTAATAAAAATTGTGTAGATTGCCACCTAGAATTGTACCATGTGTCAAATCTGGCACGCATTGGCCGACGATTGCTCTACTTTAGTGGTCTTCAGACTGCGTTCCACGGAATCCTGGGGTTCCACAAGGCATAACCCAGGAGTTCCTGGAGTCACAATGAAAAATTGTGAAGAAACTTATAAATATGTATGCGAAATTGTTATTTCTATAATTACAAGCATCTAAACCTCATCCTATTCATTAAAACTGAAACTTTTTTTTATTATTTAATTTTCAAACCTTTTTAAGCTTTTGTTATATACAGGGTGTTTCATATTGAATGGACAAAAGGAAAACATGATTGTGAACGTTGTAACTAATATATTTAGAAATTCTAATTTACCTCAAAACTAAATTTATTCAAGTTTCTACAGGGTTCAATATGTGCCCCTCCGGTGACACGACAAATGTCTACAAGGTAATCAAACTCCTGCCACACTCGTGATAGCATATCCCCTGTGATGGAGTTCAACACTGCAGTTATCCGCTGCTTCAGTTCCTCTATGTCCTGAGGAAGTAGACGCACAAACACCTTGTCTTTAACGAAACTCCAGAGAAAAAAATCACAGGGTAAATTGTCATCACAGAATTTGTTCTTGCATAAGCAGCCGGTATCCTGGAACTGCTTCACCCACCTGCTTATGTTATGCCGATGCGGTGGTTCTTTACGAAATTTCGTGCGAAAATGTCTTTGCGCAACAGTTACCGAGGAGGTTTTTGGTATATTCGAAAACGCAGTACACTTTCTCCTGCATGGACGACATTTTGTTTAACAGCGCCCCTAGCGGCGAGTTCGTCATTCGATAATTTTTCCCTGTTGCCAAATAAAACTTGTATAATTGTTGTTGCAGAATAAATTTGTTTCGCTGAATAATCCATTACGCAGTCACACAGCGCTATTCTTTTTGTCCCATTCAATATGAAACACCCTGTATAATAAAAGAAAGTTAAATTGTTTTATCTTTATATATATGCTTCCTACTAGATTGTGAATATCTTATTGCTGAATATCTTGTGTTCGACGAAATAATTTTATACTCGTTAATTAATACGGTGTCTTGCGTAACTAAATAGTTTTCTAATGCAAAATGCAACACTTTTCCATTGTGGAAAAAAAATACCTATAATGAAGGAGAGGAAACAGTTTATCAACAGGTTCGATGTTAAAATCTAAATTTAAGCAAGACAAGCTCCTAAATTTTATGTTGTTAAGTCATGAAAAATGTACAGTATTTCTCGCACAGCTTTAAACATTTTAATGCCATTTATGTATCGTGTTAAAGTGAAATATATTTTTCAGTGTTTGTGGCTACAAAAACAAAGTATAAAAAGAAATCAAAACGCAGAATATGAAATGCAACTGCATATAATTTCAATAGACATAAACCAACAATTTGTGTGAAAAAAAGCAAGCACGTATCCCAGTTATTAAAAAAAATAATGCACGGGTAGGTGCCACTTGGATCACAAATTAATATTATTACTAAGTAAATTATGTTAAAAAATTACATAAGAAATTTTTAATAATAAGTGCAATTCTTCTTTTATAACTACCTTTACATATAAAATATTTATAACATGATATTTTGAGATATATTTTTCTTCTAAGTACCTGTGGGGTTCCATGGAAACACTTTCTAGGTCTAGGAGTTCTATGGAAACACTTTCTAGTTCTAGGGGTTCCATGGAAACACTTTCTAGGTTTAGGAGTTCCACGAAAACACTTCCAAGTTCTAGGGGTTGAAATTTAGGGGGAGGGGGAGTTTGAAGACTATTGGTCTACACTATAGTTACTTTTTTCGCTTTGTCTGAACAATTTCTGTATTACAATCTAGGTTTTATGATTATTTAGTTGGATATATTTACATATACTTATCTATGCACTATTTACTTCTTTTTTTTTCTTTCTCGTAATCAAAGTTATGTTTTTCTTATTGCATGGCTATTAAATTACGAGCAACCCATTGTGTTCTTCTAGGTCATACCTTAATTTTCTTAAATTTTATTATCAAATTTTAATTCAAAACGGAAATATACTATTGTGTCTTGTTAAATAAAAAACCTATGAAATGACTGTTAATAATAAGCTAACAAGCAAAATATGATGGTCTAGTCACACGCAGACTGATTTCCCATGAATTGATATCGTAAATAATAACACTAATATTTCTGGTTGCGAAAGTTAAGTATAAAGAAATAAGGTTACAGTTAACTGTTTAAAAACTTTATATGAGACCTTTTGTCAATGATATTTACCGCCAATTAAGAATGTAAATGCCAATTTGAATTTTCTTTTCATTTTAGGAGTCTTTCTGCTAGATACACAAAAACAACAATGATAATATCAAGTGAAGGTCTGTATCCTTTTCGAGCTTTCACCATACCTGATAAGTTTAAACAAAAAGCTAAAGATGAGCTTTTTGAAACTGATGAAAACAGGGATAATGCAATTCAACGCTTACGAGAACTAGTCACGGGTAAGTTACTGCTGTACACCTCATATTATTTTTAACCAATTTTAAAGCATAGAATATGGAAAAATGAATACTTTCAAAAATATTCGATTGCTTTTATATTCATTTGCATATTTGTATTATACCATGCCTATTAATGTTAAAACCCTCATGTATGATTATAAAAAAAAAATCTTGATAAATGTCCTTAAAATGCATTATTACATTTAATTAAAGGGAATTACGTGTACGAATAGAATTAATTGTGTAGTCAAAATACAATTTTTCCGTAAAAAGTTTTCTAAATTCTCTGTATAATTTTTAATGTATTCTACATATTTTATTAGTGTTTAACAAACAGAATAGCTATTTCTTCCAAAAGATTATTACCAAAAATGTTCTGAGTCATTTTCAAAAAAAGATTTTTCAATTGTCGCAAGAGTTTTTAGGAAAAATTGCTACCTTTTTTTGTATTTAGATGTAAAAACAGGAAAAAAAGTTGAGTTTCTTATAAGAAGCTTAAAATATTTTTTTCTCGATATTTTATTCTAAATAAGACATTTACAATGTGGACGAAATACTTGAGAATGCAAACTTAGCAAGACATATTCCACCTTTTTTGTGTATAAGGACATCGGATATAAATTGTATGTTATAAAGAGGAGTTAGTTCACTTCTAACAAGACCCTAAAGAACCAAATGATTCTATCAAAACGAGTACTAAACATGCTGAAGCATCCCAAGCAATCTTAAAGCTTTGGTTCTCACATAAGAACTTAAGTCTAGCTCAGGGGTCGGCAGCCTTTTAGCTCTGGCGTATCAAACCGATTTACCAGTAGGATTCAGCGTGCCACACAGTAGAACAAGTATGAAATATTTCGATTCCCATGATAATTCATGCAGGTTTAGAGAATATAGCTCAATAATATAGATTTACAGTTTTATTATGTATTAATTTTGCATCATTTAAAGATATTTCTTAACTCAAAAATAAACAGCATAAAATATATTTATTTCATCAACAAAAATTTTAAAAAATTAAAACTGCACATATATTAAATATTTTAAAAATGTTTGTTAAAATAAGAAATAGACATTTTAAAATATAAGTATTTCCCTTCATTATAGTTAAATAAAAAGATAAATAAAAATTTTATTGCGAACCTGCTGCTTACAACACTCTACTTTCATATCGCAAAATGAAGGGAATTATTATTGACTTTCAATTTCACACAAAGCTGAGCATTCAGTTGTTAGACAATTTCTTTGTGGACTCGAATGTTTTTCACAGGAAGAAAGACCTTTTACTTAGATATGTAGAACCAAAAGCGGAAAGCAGAGTACATGCAATTGTCTTTCTTCAAACAACTCAATCTCTCCAACAACGACATTCAATAAGTTACAAAAGAGATGAGAGTTTCAGAGTTTTTTTTTTTTCGTAATTCCTTGAATGTCCGTTGAGATGTTTGTCACATAAGGTCCATTACAAATATATCAACTTCCATCCATTCAAAAATTGACACATTCACAGAGCAGTGCAGAGTGTCCCTGGGAATTGTACCGTGGCCTCATGTGGCACGCGTGTCATAGGTTGCCGACGCCTGGTCTATATCAAAATGTGTACAGGAGAAATGACAAGTACTCCTGCATGGCAACAGTGATGCGCTTAAAGTTATGTACACCAAGTTATCATTATTTGTGATGATCCTGGGGATGATAAGAGCGAAGGTCATGCTATTCCGCCACATAAAATATTAAGGTGAAGGTCACAGCTACTACTGAGACAGTGGAAACGATTGTCAATTTTCATATCAAGAGATGGTGGCCGACGGAAATATGTACATTTCCATTAGGACTGTACTCTCACTCAGCCTGCTTGACCTAGGAGTAAATATAGAAGATCTTTCATTATCCTGTCACTTCAAAGGTGTGGCCTCCTAACTCTCTAGATTTAATACCCTGGTCTACAGCACCAGGAGTGTCGTTGAGAGAGAGACAAAAAAGCAGCATAACAATACCTAAGAATCGTTGAAGGCTGTAATTGTGGATGCTATGGCCAACATGAATGAGAATTACCAGATCCGGGCGTACTTTCTTAAAACTGCTCGAATCAGTCTTCAAAGGTGATTTTGTTGAGTAATTTCTTAAGTTGTTTATTTTACTATATTATAGTACACACTCATTCACTGGCTCATTTAAATTTAACTTTAATTAATTTGGTTGATCATATTTATTAACAAATATAAACAAGACCTGGATTAACATTTTTTTAGAATCTTTGTTCTCATAAATAAATCTTATAAATAATGTGTATCGATTTCAATTCTCTCTTGAGCAAATTTTCTGCCATTTTTCTTTTTCTAACTTCAAAATACGTCTTTTTTTAATGTACGAAGTATTCAACCATGCATTTTGATTGATTTTATAATTATTTTGCTTATTCAGAACTTTAATTAAACCTTGCAATGTAGGAATGAGTTTCTACCGTTATTTAAATTTATAAGACACTAAAAAGTTGGAGGTAATGTACATAATTAAAATACAGTATTTTATGATACATAACATTATTAAAAATCTCTTTCATACGATGTATTATTTAGTTTCACACTTACTGCTCAAACTCAGTTTAAGATTAAAAATGTATACATAATTTACCCACAAAAATTAGGAATTTAGCATCTACGTAACTAAGCATTTATACACTTTAAACCAGGGTTTCTGAAACTGTAAGGGGCTCCCTCCCTAGGGGGCATGATAACCTTAAAAGGGGGTGCATTTCAAAAGAAAACATAAAATTATTTTAAAAATATTAATTTATTGAAAGGAAGCGAAACAAAATATATTCCAACATAATAAAAAGTAAAATACACATTTACATTGATATAATACACTTGTCAATGTATCAGTATTGCACAATATATGTGCCATAATTAATTTTACAGTACTAAGTTAAGAAGAAGTTTAATAATTACCAGTAAACCTATGAGCATGTCACAAAATAATGTACAAAATTTAATACTTATCTTGATAATGTACGGTTTATAACTAATGTCGTGTTGTACTTAACGTCAAAGTATATTATTATTGAATTTAATACATTTTTACTGTATGGCGATGAAATGACAGAAAATTAGGTCGCAAGTATTGAAAATTTAAGAAGCACTGCTGTAAATGCTTATACATCTTTAAAAATTTATTTGCTTTAAGGGGGTCCGGCACTTTCTATAGGAGCCTCATGTTAAATTACGTAAGTTTATGTACGTATTTTTCAGAAACTACTTGCTTCTCATAGATGAAATTTTTACAGTAGGTTATATGTACTATCAATAAGACTTTAACGGAGGGTTTTGTCTTTTTACCAAAAATTAAAATAATTATGAATTTTTAAGAAAATTTCCAATTTTTCCCCTCTAAAATTTAGTTTATAAAGGCGTTATCTAAAACAGTTTGCTAGATATTTCTTATCCCCTCCGTTAAAATATGTAAACACATTGAAAACATACTTACTGAAAATTTGAGGACCCTACATTAATTAGTTCCTGAGAAAAGGTGCATAAAAAGGGAAAAATATTGCATTTTGAGAAAACAGGTTTTAAAGTAAAAATTTTTATTTTTGACGATTTATCTTTTTTAATACTTTCCAGAAAAATATGAAACATTTTCTTTGCCCTCTGCTTCTACAAAAGACTCTTCTTATTTTCTCTTTTTCATTATTTTTAGCAATCTAGCCTTTTTTTTTTTGTTTTGTTTTTGTATCTCAAGATGCTTTCGTTGGGCTACACGAATCCTACGTACATCTGATTTTTTAAAGCATGAACACACAATTAAAACCAGGTTCAATACCACAATGTTTTAAAATGATTAATTTGGCTACATGGCCCATATTGAATTGTACAATTGCCATATTTACCCCTAATTTTAGAGTTTTTAACTCCACAAACGTAGATTTTGGAATGACTGACCATATGGTATTATTAATTGACTAATTGGGGTTTTGAATCTTTCCATGTAGCTATTTTTAATAGCCTAAGTTCAGCTAAATATCTAAAAATTGGCTTAATTTCCTTCATGAGGAAAGATGACACATGGGTATGTTTTTCATGGTCATAATGATTTTCGTTAAATTCAACTTTTGCTTTCTGAAACTTGCACCATGAATTTGTATCCGAGAGACACAATCCATGTTGAGGGCTCTCATTTGTAGAAAAAGATGGAAATAAACAGCCCAAACAGCAGTTTTCATGTTGTGTAAATCATTGATATTGTTTCTAATGGTCATACCATAATACCTCTGAATTTTTTTAATTAAAATGTCGGTGAGTCGGTTGCGTCCACTTAGGCTTCTTTCATCACTTAATTTTTTTCCTCTGTTTTTTCTTTTGAGATCCAAAAGACGGGTACCCATACGCTTTTGGATATGCCCAACGCAGAGTCCACTTGAGTGTCATAAGGATTCAGGGCAAGTATCGATAAAAAACCTCTTGAATCTCCATCGCCCAAATATTTTGTGTAACGAATGTCATAATGAGCTTCGGATCTTTCAAATATCGCCGTTACACCTTTCACTTCCATGCCTCCACTTGTTCCACTATAGTTGGCAATACATGATGGTTCATGAACAGAATTAAATGCAGTTTTGCACCGACAATGTTTGACAACACTTCAAAGTCAATAACTTTTCCAGTTTCAACACTCGTAGCTGTAACAATAACATTGAGGGACTGGTATCCTCTTTTCTGCCATGAACCATCTAAGGCAACAGCAATGTCTCACCTACCTTCTATTCGTGTTGCCTCCTCAACAGAATTTCTTATTGATTTTTCACAGGTAAATTTAGAAGAGTCGAACAACAATTCTGTATAAGTACGGAATTTTTCAGGTGGAGATGGCAAGTTCATAAGTCCACAGAATGTTTCTGCAGTTGAACGACCTCTTCCAATAAATCTGAAAGCAAATACCAATCTGATATTTGAGTGGAAAAGTTTATTTTCATTCTTCAATTTAGTTGACGTATGGAAACCATGTTTTTTTGCGCAAAAACTACAACAAAATTCCATATAATACACAATTCCAACTCTTTTAGAAGCCTCCAATGAGATGGAATGGCCACAGTTTTTACAAACAGCAAAGTTCAATAAAGCTTTATTCAATGAATTTAAGTCTATTAAAACATTTTTTTCATTACTTCCTTCCATATCTTCATATAAACTGTTGTTTGAAATAAGTTTTCGTTTTGAAGCACTTTGAATAACAGTTTCTGTGCTGTCTGATGTGATAGCTGGAACATTTTGAGCAATCATTTTTTGAACGCCGACATTTTTGAGTTTTTTTAAATATTTTGTAGATCTCCGCATAATTTTGTCCTTAATAAAATACTGATAAATAATTTAATGTAAAACGTGGATTAAACAGGAAAAAAAATCTGGATAAAAAAATTAGAATTCACAATTAGCAAGTTCAAGCAAGAATAATTCCATTTTACAACAAACCAAACGAAAAAAAATAACTGTGCTGAGTTGGCTTTTCCTTTCTTCAAAGAAAAATCGTTTTATTTATGTGTAAAAAAAATGTTATATTAATTGTGGACAAAACAAATCGCGCTGTTATCGAAAACTTCAGCATGATGAAAGAAAGACAGGTGCTCCTCTAGGAGCACCTGTCACGCGTCAAAGAAAGTGGCTTTCTTTTAAAAAATAAATAAAAATACTTCTAATTATTGTATTTCCATATATTATATATCATTTTAAGGAGAAATGTTTGAACTTTTCAAAAATATAAAAAAATCAAAATCGATCCTTTTTCAAAACTTCATGTGCCTTAAGAAATGTCCTTAAGAAATATAAATGGTTTAATATAAGTGTATTATCCTTATTTTTTTTTCAAAAACAATCTTGTATGACGTTGTTGAATAAGAGTGTACACACACAAAAAAAAAAACAATTCATTTTCATAAAAAAATGTTCTCTATGTATATACTCTTTATTCATATTACTTAAATTTCTTATTTCTACTTAAGCATTCAATATTTTAATTCTTTATTTCATTAATAATTCTCTAAAATGCCATAATTATAAGTATAGGAATATGTTTAGTGCTATAGAAATTTTTTTGCCTAATAATAATTTTTTTTAAAATTTATAAACAGTACTAAAAACTTCCAATGAGAATATCTTTTTTTTTTTATAAAAAAAGGTGTTTTAATCTTGAAATGTGTGCTTAATTTATGAAGCGTTTGGGCTTAAGGCAGAATAAATATTTTATTAGCAAAATTCTTAACCTATTACTTAACCAACGTTTCAAATAGTATTTGACATAAGTAAGAATTTTGTCTCTAAATTTTCAACATGAAAATTATTAAATCCATTTTTCTTAAATAAGAAATTTTTATTTACTGTCATTGTAAACGCTTATAGTCTACTCCTGAACTTTTCAACTATTGAATACGTAATAAAGAATTTTACAAAAAAAGCTTTTTTTCTTTTTATAGATGATACGGATTTAGGATGTCGAATCACGGACGATTTTCTACTGAAATTCTTAAGGGCGAGGAAGTTCAACATTCCTAAAGCATTTAACCTCGTAAAGAAACACATGAGTTTTAAGAAGAAGAATCAGGATATATTTACAGATATGGATTTCGAAGTTTTATCAAAATTAATTAAGAAAAAAGTGTTTAGTTTTCTCCCTTACAGATGCAAAGATGGGTGTGCAGTCTTTGTTGTGCATTTGGGTAAGCTATGGATTTTCTTTCTTTTTTTTTATTAATTTTTCATAATTATTTTTTAGAAGTCAGCCGATACATAGATATTGTCCTTTATATAATTTAAAACTGCTTCTGTTTTTCCCCTGTTCAATCGTGGATGAAATTTAAAGAATTAGTTCATTTTGATTGGCTAATGGACAACTTAATGGTCAGATTTAAATCAATTTTGGTATAAATATATAACGTGAGCCAAAGTCATACGTAAACCTTCTGCCGGTGTCGCTTAGACACCACGATATAAAATGTATAAAATAATTGTTTTGCTAAATAATTGCAGAACTAATGTTCAATAGGCTTTAGTTTCGGAACTTTTTAACATTATTTCATGTAATTATCATATATTATGACCCTTTATATGATAACAAAAAACTGACTTTGACGTTATGCTCCGTGAAGCTTGTTGGACCACTGCTTTGTCGCAAAACATTTCGAATCCCTTAATCTGCAAGATCAATACTATTACGCGGTATCCATTCTGTGCCCTCCGTATCAACATATATATGAGAATTTACTCGAAAATTATCAATTACATTTGCATTTTCTTCAGATTCGTAGGAGTTCACTATATCTTATGTCTTCATCGGAATCTAAATTAGATCAAGACAGCTCACCATCAACCTATTCATTTTCAGAAAGCTCTCGCAACAATTTAGCAATTTCATCAGGGCTTTTCTAAGGGCCATCGCTTCAGGATGTCTAATCTGCACAATAACCGAAAATCGAATGAATGTTTTTTTTATGAGTAGATAAACAAATGCTATGTAACGAAACACTTAGACAAAACAATTTTCGTAAAATTGATTCATTTCCTCTGTGAAACCAATTACACTGCATTCAATGCCAAGTAAATGTGCAATAGTACTTTGGGAAGTTTGTTGCACTAATTGTATCTACTTAGTAAACGATCTTTTGTTGAAAAACAGCTATTTATAATGATAAAATGCCTTAGTGTCGAAACGACATCGGTGGATCTTCTAGGTATATTCAGTTGTAGAATCACTCTAAGCTAGAAACACAAAACCTTTTTTGTGTCTTTATCATAGAAAATGATTAAAAGTCATTATAAATTTTCAAATTCCCTGGAAAAATGTGAAAAGGAGAACAAACAGGCTGCGTGTCCAATTTACACCAACGGACCTTCTAGTGTTTATAGGTCTATTTGCAAGATATGGTGCGAATGCTTCTCTTCAAGAGCAACTCGGGGGTGCATTTATAAGAAAGACACCATTTATTGTATAATAAACCATTTATTGTCCACCATTTAAACATAAATTTCGACGTTGTTATGGAAACATGACTCCTGGTGTAAAATCAATAAAACGATTGTATGAAATGTTTCAAGAACTAGGCAGTGCTAAGGATATTTCTAGAAGTTGCAATCCTAGTGTGGTTGAAGGAACTATTGATCACGTTCGGCAATCGTTTCAACGGAATCCAAAGCATCACATGACCTTAAAATATCACAAAGAAGTTTAGTAACAATTTTTCAAAAATGCTTAGGTGCATTCAAGGTGTATTATAGAACACTTGGAGGGAACTGAAATATCGATTAGACATTTTCCGAGCTACCAAAGGGGCACGAGTTGAAATTTATAGAGGTGAATAACCATAAAAAAATTCACAAATTTGCTGACAATATATTCAAAAGAAACATAAGTTTAATTATAATAGTTTGAGAAATAAAAATTTATAATCAGGGTACGACTTTTTTGGTTCACCCTATACATTTAAAACATATACATCTTTTTATATACATATTTTATATATACATTTAAAACATATACATCTTTTTATATACATATACATTTTAAAAGTCATTCTATACACAAATTATTTTCAGTAAAGTTCCCAGTTTTGGTTATCCGAGGTTAAACCGTTACCTTTATAACATAAAATATTGTCTTATAACTGTTTTTATAAGTTTTATCATAAATTTCTTATGTATTTCAATAGAAAATTGTGTTTATTATTTTAAAAAAATAAAGATTTTTATCAACGATACGTATTTAAATTTAGAACATAATTTTAATTTCTGAGTATCTTGTAAAATGTGAAAGTCAATATTCCAGGTTTCCGAATCTTATGGTTATACATTCAAAAATTATCTACTAAAAAAGTATAACAAATGAAGATATTTTTTTACGTACGATTTTTCCCCATAAAGAAAACATTAATGCAGTGCTTTTTAAACTTTCAATATTTGCGACCCAATATTTAATCATAATTTTCATCACGTCCCCTCCCCCATCCATACAATGTATTGAATTTAATAATACAACACATTGGCTCAAAAGCTACAATACGAGTTTTACCTCTTAAGTGCCACCGACGTATATAAACGTCTCGCTCAGCCAAAGTGTTTATTCCCCTGGACGTATATATACGTCTTACCGAAGTGCGATCTTTTCTGTGCACTGCTGTTCGTAAAATTATTACAAGCATTGTAATGCAATAAGAAGACCTTAACAGTGCTTGTGAAGGATTTACTTATTTCAGAGTATTTGCTTATTTATTTATTTTCTATCTCCCCCAATACATCACATAGCACACCTATATGGAAAACTGTAGCATTGAAGAACGAATCACGTACCTTTCAATAGGCAGTTAAGGGATTCATTATAATCCCTTAACAATTAATTATAATCCCCATGATTAATTATAATCCCCGTACAGATTATCAAGTTAAGTATTAATTTCTGTATATAATTTTATAAAGGACAAACCCATGGGGTCAAAGGTAATTGTTAAACTTGTTCTTAACTTAGTATTGCTAAATTAATAATAAAACATATTTGCAGTACTGATACATTTATAAGTGCTTTATATCAGTGTAAATGTGCATTTATTTCTAATTAATTCAGAATGTATTTTGTTTGCTTACATTCAGTAAATTAATATTCTTTTGTTTTCGGCTTTTTAATATACTCGTGCCCCCCTCGTAGAGTCATCACGCCCCTTGGATGGGGGCGTGCCCCACAGTTTGAGAAATGATGCATTAAAGTTTTTTACAATGCTTTTTTGCACGATTTCTGTGTTCCCACCATGAGTTACGTGTAACGCAACGAATTTATACAAGATTCCTGGCCACGTTATATGAAGCATTGCGAAATCAACATTCTGAATGGTCCACTGTAATTCGACTTTTCATTTCATCAGTGTCGCTAGTTGAAGATTGGTAAACTATGTTTTTCCCGTATTGACACACGAAGATGTCCAAAAGGTATTGTATCTAGAGATCTAGGTGGCCACGTTATATTGCACTTCCTCTTTCCACCCACTACACAGAGTACTAAATCTCATTTCCAAACTTCAATACGGTGGCATCCCATTTACGCTACAGATGTGTGTAGTTGATTTAAATTCGATAAACCATGCCCCAACTTACGTTTGTTCTTCCGGTGAAGCCATTTTGAATTGAGAATGTTGAAAAACGGGGGTGTAACGTTTTCCCTTCACACAGCTGAAATTTCTGCTTCTTTTTGTGGATAGGATAACCACGTTCTTATGCACACGTGCATCCTTAAGATATTGCGAGGTCTTGTCTTTATTATCGCCTCAGAAACCGTTTGAACTCCCTACTGCGCCCACGTGCCGGATGTAACTCGAGGATAAAATGCCGACCCCTTCTATCCCGAGACCCAAGGGAGGGCAGAGAGAATCCCGAGACCCGAGGGAGGGCAGAGAGAAGTCCATTTTAAAACTTCAAACAGGTCGGATGTAATCTTCTCCCTCATAAACAACAGAATTTGGATTTAAATGAACAAAACAAACTTTTTAATTACTTCAATGTTTTTACTTTAATTAAATCTGTGACGTAAATAAACCAAATATTTAAATTCATAAATATCCTGCTACTGTTATTTTTCTCAAACGTCACAGGGGACGTTGCGCTATCTAGTTTACATTTCATGTATCATAAACTTCAGTATTTTCTTTATGGAACACAAAAAACCATACGTGACAATCTTTGCTTATTTTTAATTAATTTTTGAAAGTTTGAACTTTTTAGACATTTTATATTAAAATTTCATTTACATTAGGCTTATGTAATTTTACCACATAGAAATTTTAGAGTAAAATAGATGTATGAAATATTCACGAGAGTAAAGCAGTTAAAGTACATCAACATGAAAATGAATTAGGGAACTGTGTGTACAAAAATATTAATATTCCATTCCTTCCTAAATCATTACGAATTACGTTTTTTATTCACGTATTGTTCATAATCTTTTTTATTTCAAAGATTACTTTGAAATTTTAATTACTCTTTGTTTACTTAATACGTTACTTATTTACTCTGAAAATAAAATTACTTTAGATTTTTAAAAGATTATAAAAAATAGCAGTGTCAATAAAATTCATGCATTTTTCTCATTTTTAGACAACTGGAACCCATCTCAGTTTACTATAAAAGATATATGTAAAGGTGTTGTAATATTCCTCTATCATTCCATATGTGATCCTCTGACACAAATCAATGGTTATAAAATTATCTTTGATGTCAAAAGCCGAGGTATCAAGCACATACGATACTGTACGCCGGCATATCTTTACCTCTTATATACCGGTACTCAAGTAAGTGACAGTGAAAAATATTTTTAAAATAATTTTCTTTTCTTTATTTTGATAAAAATAACTCCAGAACTTAATCTCTTTAACAACTAAATTGGTTTGTTGTTTGATTGTAATATTTCAAAATGCATACCAAATCAATACAATTCTAAATTGTAATAGTAATTTTCACATATACCGAAAAAAATTCATCTTATATTGAAGAACATCCTGATAAATCAAAGAAAGTATTTTCGTAAACATAAAGATAAAAATAAAATGTAACTTTTTCAGAGGCTTCTAAGATATATTCTTTTGAGTGATTTATTTAATCTACTTAAAAATGATATCAAAATAAAACTTATACTCTTGTGTCTTTTCATTCTAAACTCTACAATTTTAATCACACTATGCTTAGAGCTAACTTATAGCTCGCTAAATTTTATATCTAAGAAATGTTAGACACAATAAATGATTTTTTTTTAATTTTCTAACTTCTTCAACTTTTTTATGTTATTATTCGATGACATTAAAACGAAATGTGATCGCGAAGCTACATGTGGTCCCTGGATTGAGTTTTTTTTTTAAGAACATGGTTATTTTTTAGCACATTTGGAAGATAGTAAGTACTTATTATCTACTTTTTGTATTTAAAAATGCAATAATCAAACATAATTCCTAGTTAACATGCTGTTAAAAATGTATACCAATCAATTATAGATTTAATTATCTTATTATTGAAAATAGAATTTGTATTAAAATATATTTATACTATAATAAAGTAATTTTTTAGTTTACTTTAGATATTTTTGACTTATTAATTTTATATTATTTGCGAATGATAACAAGGGTTGAAATATTGTAATTTAATTTAAACAATAATCAGTCCCTTAAAATCTAACATTATTGTAATTCATCTAATAAATTATTAATAACCGTACTTGAATTTTCAATTTTGCAGCTTTTTCACTTGTAATTTTGGCAAAATGCGGGATGCTTACTATTTGAGGCCTGTTTTTCCAGAACCGGCATTTGAATTATTTCAAGATCCTTTCCTCTGGAGATAGTTTTCCCATGCAATTGACGTTACCTTTGGGAATTTAATAACTGAAGTCTTATGTATAAATATAAGAGCTAATTACTGGATTTAAAGTGTGGTAATGACTTTAGTTGCTGTTAAAAATGAAGGAAAGCTATTCAGTTGTTTAAATTGTGTTTCCTATTCCTAAAGTAAAATATACTGCACGGCAAAATACATCTGCACAATACGCCTTTACAGAAGCACTTTGTCCTAATAATTTTGCGAACGAATTCTTATTTACATTAAATATTATCAGCAATTTTTCTTATATGTTAATACGCAATGCATATTATAATGTTGTTCAACATGGGGAAGCAATATTTTTCAGGAAACAACTGAGATGCAGTGATGAATTCCTGAATTTTTTGTTCCTGGTTTATTTTGAAATTTACCAATAACCAAAAAAATTGCAATACAATTCATCTAAAGATTCATCTTGATCCGAATTTATCAACAAAAAAAAAAGTGGATTTTTTTTTTCCATCGTTACACACCTTTCTATTTTAATTCAAACTACAAAGCTAGTTACAATAAAACAGAATCATTAAGAATGTCAATGGTATTTGTAATCAAGCAACTAAATATTACCAAACGATTTTTGAGAAAAATATAAAATTCTTGTTCTTGAAACGACGCCCGAAATGACGAACTAATTAAGTTCAAAGGAATAAAAACTCCACGCCTAAAACGTAACACAAACTGTGATGATTTCAAAAATTGATGCTTTTTGATGTATATTTTTGGAATGAAAATGATTTTAACGTATAAAGTAACATCAATAATAATGCGGATATAACGCGTCATGAATTTATTTTCATTCAAATTAAAATAATAGAAAAGATGTATATATTATTAATGCTTATTAGTGATAGAGTTATCTGCAATTTTTGAACGACTATATAAATAGATCTTTTTGTTTTCATTAATTAATTCTATTATTTAGTTTGAAGATATGCCAGTTATGAAAGATCGAAAATTAAACTAACAAATTAAGTCAACTAATTGTCAAATAAGATTTAAATATTTAAAGAAGTTTTTGTTAGAAATATCTGAAAATCACCATTTAAAACCAAGATTCAAAATAAAATATTTTGCCCGGGAAAAAAAATATCAATTAACATGTTAACATCACGAAAAAAGCATGTTAACATCACTCTTAAATCTAAACGAACATGAAAGTAAAAAATTTTGTGATCAATGATCTTTTTACAATTAATTTTCCAATTTTTTCCTATACATGTAGAGATATTTTTCAATATTGTATTACTTGGTCACATTCATGAAATTCTTTGAAAATTAATATTAAACGTAATGTGTGTTTCTTAAAAATGTCTACCTGGAATTTTTAGTAAGACCAAAGAAGAAGAACATTTCTATATATCGAACACATTCTGCTAAAAGAAGAACAAAGTTATCCACAAACACTACTGAACTATGAAACAAATAAATGATGGAAGTATAGTCTTAAGAAATCTAAAAAAATATTTTCACCTGTTTCCTATAAAATTAGATATAATAGAATAGTTCAGAAGCGAATTAATTGCCATAAATGAAGGATTCAAGTCCATCCTTGACGGCACTAATTCTTATGACATTTGGGTCCTTACTGACAGTCGGAGCTCAATTCATTATCTACAGGACTGGAGCAATATATGCGACTTCGTGGACATGCAAATTATGACCCATCTTAAAAATCTAGCCAAGGGAAGGGAAGTCCACTTTCAGTGGATTCCCTCCCATGTTAACATCTAAAGGAATGATGCTGCAGAGATCCTGGCTAAAAGAGCCTCTCAACCGGGACTACACACTAACATATAAAGAAATTTTCTCTATAAAGAACACAGCAGTCACACAAGACTGGCTCACCCCTCCCACCCATCCTTGGTTCAGCAGGAAGACCCCGGGTGGAGCGTTAGAATTCGGAGGTGATAGAAATGATCAAACGGCCATCTCAAGACTCATAAGTGGACATCTAAAAAACATGACTTTCGACTCAGGACGCAAAGTCTTTTCATTGTGCAAAAAATGCAATCTGAAGCCGACATCTCCCGATCACATCCTGGATTGCTTGTGGTTCGATCTGGCGGATGTCTATGAAAGTCCTCTACTGGTGCTTGACTTCGCTAGAGTTCACGATATCATGAATCTGATCTAGCTGCCGCTAGATCTCTGAAGGATTAAAAACAACAACAACAGAATAGTATAAACACAACAGAACACGTTTTATTATTCCTAAAAAATACTTGTAAGAAAAAATAACATTAATAAAGTAGTTTAATATAGAATAAATTTTAAGTTTCTGAATACTTATTAAGTTTATACATTTTATACTTTTATGTTACATATAAATAATTTTAAATCTTTAACTGTAGGTAATCTTTTAATTTTTAAAAAAATTCTTGTGTTCAAAATGCAAGTGTACTTACGGATACAAATGGATATTTCCCAAGAAAACTGATTAAAAATTTAATTAGAGATATTTTTCTGAAAAAAATTATTGCCTCATATGTTAATAATTTTGATAAATGTTCCTTTTTTACCAATACAATTTTAAAGAGACTAACTTCAAGGTGATTAAATATAACCAAAATAATAAAAACTACAATTACGTATAACTACCCATAAATAATCCTAAGAATGTAACAACTACATGAGGGGCATAATTTTTTTTTCCTGGACATGTATAAAATTCCATTTATATTATGTATACCATCAATACAACTAACATGAGATTTTGTAAATTTATGTGTTTTTTTATTTCTTTTATTTTCTTTAATTTCCTTAGGAGTGCTTTCCAGGCAGATTTAAAGAAATTCACATCTTGAACATGTCTTTAACTTTTCAATTGGCGTGGAAATTAATTAGTCCATTCCTTTCTGAGAAATTGAAGAAAAGAGTGAGTATAATGCATTCATTTATATAAAAAATAAAAGCAACTTGAGATGGAAGATTTCCTATGGTTCTATTTATTTTTCAACATCTGAATATTAACAATTAATATTGTATATCTGCGATTCTTAAACTTTCGATCGCTTCAACCCGCGCCCCTCTAATGCATCAGCCAGACATCGCGGCCCTCTAAGATTTTGAACTCTCCTTTCTGACTCCCAATACATGTCTGAGTGATTTAAAAGTTCTTAAAATCCTAAGTCTGCCTCTGCTACTTATTGTCTTTTTATAACTCTTCTTTCTTTCATTTAAGGTATGCGACTACTTGCGACAACTTTTTTAAAAAAATGGAGATATGGGAATTATTTTGTTGTTTTTAGATTTGTTTAGACATTTTAAGAAAATTATGCTAAAATTAAGAAGAGAAAAATAAATTATTATTACTAAAATTAAAAAAATGGGTAAAAATTACACAAATGGGGTCCATTCTGTACCCAAAGTTTATGAACAAATTTTCAAGTTTTCAATTCTGGTGTGTTGTTATGTTATTCATTTTTAAAATGACCTTCAGGATAACAGATATTTTAATTTTTACAAAGCATAGAACACTTTATTTTATAATTATATGAAATTGCTTAAAAAAACAATGATTATATTGATATAAGGGACTTTAAATTTTATAATAAAACAGTGATTGAGATAAATATAAAAGTTTAAACACTTCTACTATTATACAGAACATACACAAGAAATTTCAGTTAATTATTTTGAAAAATTTCTGAGCAATCGCTGGCCCCCGTTTGAACATTAAAAAAAAAACATTTCGAGTAAAACGCGTTTTAAAGTATGACATATATCTTGCTTAAAGTAATGACATCTGATTTTACTAAAACCCTTATAGTTTTTATTCTAGTGAATGGAAAATAATAAACTTGGCATTTTTATAAAGCTTATAAAGTGGTCTATAAAAGAAAATCATAAAAAATCATAAACAAAATTCACAATTTTAGGGTAGTCGGATATCTTAAAAGTTCTTATAATCCTAAGCCTGCCTCTGCTACTTATTGGCTTTTTAACTCTTCTTTCTTTCATTTAAGAAAACAGAAAGCCTCTTTTTATTTTAAATTATTACAAAATTCTAATTTAAATAAGTAATTTGTAGTGTTGTTTCTAATGCCACCTGTCTCACGGTATCAGATTGAGGCCCACGAAATTCATTGGGCCAAGGGATAGGTGTACGCCTGTCGTTAGCTTTTAGCTTTTGAGGACCATGCAGATGACAGTGCGATTTAGCTCAGATCGCGAATCGGATTTGGCGATTTACACGATAGATGACAACATCACCTATCTCTACCTCCACAATTTAGGAATAGAACTGGAGGGGAGTGAAATATTTTCCAGCTCCCTGCACCCGTGGTTTCAGCAGTGACTGCCCTCAAGACTTACGGACCCACTGAATCAACGAACAAGTGCACCGTGTGCATTCGAAGGGTATTTGGTTGCATCGGGCATCGAACCCAGACCTTTCTATCTGGAATCTGGTGCTCTAATCACTATGCTACCCACGGCCCTAATAAATAATGTGCTTAGCTGTATTAATTGAGATTTTTTATGAGCAGGATTGAGCCTCATTTCTTTTACAAGTACTGTTATGTCGGGTGTAATATTTAAAATCTGCAGTCTCAATTCCGGTTTTCCGCTTTTCAGACGATTTTTGTACTTATTTTTAAAATAAAAAGCTGAAAAAATGCTTTTTTTCACATAAATTAGTAGTTTGGAATGCATGGGACTTATTGTAATAATGGTTATGCACTTTTAAACAATAAAAAATGAATTAATATACTTGATCGAAATACAAGTTTTAGTACATTTTTTTCATAGGAGGCAATTTAGCAATCATACCATTCCATTTTTCCACGAGGTTTTTCATGTTTATAAAAGAGGGAAATTATAACATTAATTGAGATCTTCACGAACCTCTTAGAAAGGCCCTGTAGACCCTGGGGGTCCACGTAACACAGGTTAAGTACCGCTGCTGTGTAAACTTTCGTAAAAATTCCTCCTTTTATTAATTACATAAATCAATAATTTCTCATTAATATAAAACTTATTTTAAGACATACATTTTTAAAGTTGTACTTAACCTTCGCTCGTTCTGGCATGAGAACTATCCAGAGAAGAGTTTCCCAAACTTTTTTGTCTCATGGACCCCTTGCCATGTTTTTTTGGTTTTGGGTAGACCACTGCTTACCTAAGATTGAATTTTCGTGAATTTATCAACTTAAATGTCTCTTTAACTGATGGAATAGAGCTACTAATTTTAAAAGAATTAAATTTCTAACTGTAGGAAAATACAGTGTTTATATAAATATTAAGAAATATATGATACTTAGTTTAATTTTAAATTTAATTAATACACAAAATAACAGAACAACAAACAAATGCTTTTGATAGGAAAGATGAATCTGGTGCTTCAATAACAAATTTTCTCAACACTTATTATCTCTTTCTCTCTCTCAATCTCTTGTCAAGTTTAACCCTAAATCTCCTTCGTTAGTAGTGCCCAGTTTTTCTTGCTTTTTGTTTGTTTGTTTTTGAAATTTCTTCTCACTAGGAAAATCAATTAAAAATTTTCTCATGGTATTCCATAATTCACGAAGAATACCGCATATGTCTTTTTAAAGTGAAAATTGCTAACATCCGTTTCTTTGTTAGGAACTATTCTGAGCAGTTTCTATTATAATATGACGTATTTTTTTCAATGTGACCATATAAATTCATTATATACTATGGTATTACCCTAGTTAAAGCATTCTCAAACCTCTTTTCAAAATCTGAATAAAGTGCATTTAAAGATTGAACGTAGGTTAAAATTTCCATTACAGATTGTCTGTGACAAATTCAGAAAATTCACGAAGTCCAATATTAGATCGTTAGCTTAATTCTAGGAAGAAATACTGAAATGGTCCTTGTCTTAGTAAAATTTATAATTTCACCTTGTAACTGTAAATTAACCTTTCTAAATTTAGTAAATAAATCAGTTAAATTAATAAAGTCTAGTTTCCACTCGATAAAACTTTTGCAAAAAATTTAAATCATGAACTGGTTTAATCAGAGCCACTATCATCCCATTTACACCTCATGGACGGCCAAATTATTTTTTCACTGGCGTGGACCACTTGTAGGTCGTCATAGGTCCCTGGGGGCGATATAGACCTCTTTAAAAATCACTAATCCAGAGTAAGAGGCATCTAAAAAAAACTACCTTTTAATACTTAGCCATTCAATTGCTATCGACTTTAAATATAGTTAATGGGAGCCAGTCAATTTTAGAATACTGCAGAAGTGGACGACTAGCAACCCGCGGGCCACATACGTCCCGCCAAGAAAATCAGAAAACAAAATAGACAGAAGATCTTCTCTCTATTTGGTAAACGTATATTTGTGAGCAAAGATTTATTTTGTATGAAGATCAACAAGAAATTGCCTATCAATATTTTGTAGGCTGAGGTGAGAATTTCAACAACCAATCTAATTAGAAATTTCAAAAATAAATAGTAGAAAAGTGGGACAAGGTGCATTTTTCTCGTTAGACAGATTCGAAAATTAAATGGACTTGCAGCTAAAGATGATATGAAATTAGGACAGTACATTAGTAAATAAAACTGCTACTATTTTATTTTTGTTGATTTTAATGTACAATGTATACTTTTTCTGAGATACAAATTTAACTAATGAATGCATCCTTTTAAAAAGGAGAGACCACCGTTATTCTTCTCTTCCAAAAAGTGGGCCTCGAGCCAAAATAGTAGCCCACCCCAGTCTACCCTAAAGATTTATAATCAATAATTACATCTAATTTAATGTAGATACTCCACTGGCTTATTTGAACTCCACCACGAGGCTAGTTATTCCTTTTTCTGGGTAAACCAGCAATTCTGATATGAATTATAATTTAATCTAACGTCAACGCGTCTAACCGCTTTCATCCCCCTTGAATTCAATTTCCGCAACTTTATGAAGTAGTTTACCTTTGCGTAAATCACGAAAACAAAAAAAAAGGTTCGCAAATCAAACAATTTAGTAGTAGAGTGTCCGAAAAGTTTAGTTACACCTTCAAATATTTTTTTATGGTTTTCTTATGCTCCATAAAGAAAAGATTAAAATTTCTGTTTCACGAAAGGCAAACTGGAATTTTAAAACCTACACTTTTGTAACATTCTCGTTTCAGAATGTCTCAACACAAGAATAAGTGCAAGTTTCAGCATGATTTATCGAAATTAAATCTGCAACATAAGTACAGCGTAAATTTCGGACTACCTGAGAGTTTCTGAAACTGGGGGGTGTACTCCCCTAGGTGGGCGGGATAACTCTACGAGGGGGTGCGAGCATATTGAAAAGACGTAAACAAAAGATTGTCAAAAAAAATATTTTTTTACTGAAAATAAGCAAATAAAATACATTCTGAAAAAATAAAAAACAAATTTAAATTGATATAATAAACTTAAAAATGTATAGTACTTTACGATGAATATCCTAATTAATTTAGCAATGCTAAGTTTAGAACAAGTTTAATAATTGCCAGTGACCCCATGGGTTTGTCATATATAAAATTATGTACATAAATTAACACTTATCTTGATAATTAGTACGGTTTATAATTAATCCCTTAACTGCCGAAAAAGTTACGCGATACACTCCCTGATGTCGGACATCGTTTTCCACGTAAGCACAAGTATATGATATATTGGGGGTTACCTGACGAGCTAATTCTATACGGAATGTTATCTGAATAAGATATATGATATATTGGGGGTTACCTGACGAGCTAATTCTATACGGAATGTTATCTGGCCTAAACTTCTGTTTCTTTTGTTCACTTGCCATAGTATGAAACTATTTATGATGGCAAAATCAATACTAAAATAAACGGTTATTATGAGAATTAGTTTTCCCGTCGTTATTATAACAAGGTCAATATATTATAATGATTTTTCAGGTTCCCACAGATGTATTTTCTAAGATCACGTAGATGGGAAGTAATCTTCCCAAGTCTCACGAAAGGGTTAAATAACTTACAATTCAAAAAATCATTCCATCACTGATTCTATTCGCTTAAAATCACGAAATCAAATGCATATGTCTATACTTTTTTAGCACATTTTTATTTTTAAGGCAGATAAGCTCTAATACACTGGCATTATTAGAGAGAACATTTACTCCTACTTCTCTCATTTCCAACTGTTGTAGTAATATTTCAATTTCATTTCATTTTCCCAGTTTTCAAAATTAAGTAAATAGTATCTTCTCTTGATTTTCAGATGGTCTTCCACGAGGACTACAAAGGTCTCAACAAATATTTTCCTACGAGTATCATACCAGTTGAATTGGATGGTGAATTAAAAGAATACGACACCATTCCTTGGTTAAAAACTGCAACACGGCCAGAAAATTTGCAAAAACTTGCTCACTAACAGCGTTATGATAATATACAAGTGTATGCCTGTTTTACTTTAAATGTTATTTATGTGTATTTTTGTGCTGGCTGGCCCATGAGAAATGGTCTTTTGAAAGTAAAATATGTTTTTTCTTTAAATTTTAAATTAAATTTTACCCAAGTCTTGTTTTTTTAATAAAAATGATTTTATATTGAAGAAATTTGACAAAGTTATTAAATCAGTCATTAAATATACTGTTATTCAAAAAAAAATTTAATGCTTTATAATAGCATTTTTAAACTGTGTTTATGACAATTGTTTTTAAAAAACTATTCAATTTTAAATTTATATATATATTTATCCATAACAATAAATTTTTAAAGGTGTTCGTAGTTTCTTATAACTGAAATACGAAATTACTTTCCGTACTAATTCCATTTATAATGTTATGTATGGTTAAAAACGACAGTCAAATACTTAAATAGCTCTAACAATGTTAAGTGTTCGCAATGATAATCATTTATATTTTTTAAATACTCTAAAGAGAGAATAATATCACTTTTAAATACAAAACATCATTAAACCTTTTGGCAATTTAACTCTCGTGTAAGAATTTAATTAAGGTATTTTTTATTTTCTGTTTTTGTACAAGAATTGTTGAAAATTGCTAATATTACTTAACTGCAAAACTTGTATTTATTTTTGTGTATTATGTCTGTAACTATGTTGTGTATTACGTCGTATCGCTCCATTCATTTATTTGCTCAAAAATGTAACTTTTAGTTTGTTTTTATGCTTAAATATACTGCATATTTGTTGAATTGTAATTTTTGTTCGAATGGCATAATGTCTATATTTATTGGCACAGTGCTCTCTCAAAATGGTATATTCATAAATTAGCAGATAGAATCGAATAATGTACATATATTTTGCCAAAGATTTCGTTTGTATTTCAAGGGACATTTTCATTGTCTTTGGTTAATTAGAAAATCTACGAAATGAGAGATATTATTTTTGTATAAATGTACTATTTATGTACTAAGTTGAATGTCTCTAACGTTGTTTTATATTAAATATTTGTATGAATAAACATAAAAAAAGCAAACATGATTGTTGTTTTCTCTCAATGATTCATTTATACATAACATTTATCTTCATTTTTCCTGTTACTATACTGTTCCAATTAATTGGGACAAATGGAAAATAAGTGATTTTTTTATAAAAATAAAGCTTTTTTATCGTTATGTACATTAAATAATATGAAAGAATCTGGCAATTAATACGAAGTACAGTAGAACGTCATTTATCCGAATCAATTGGGCCGGACACTGTTCGGGTACGCGATTGTTCGAATATCCGAAAATCGAATGCGGTTCATGCAGTATATGAAACCAGACACTATACGAATATTGAAAATCATGACATGCGGGAAACGTGCTTGAAGGAAAAGCAAAATAGGTGCAAAATGTCGCAACTTTACCTTTTTTTCGCTGTAAAATTGTATACCTTCGTTTTTTCGCTGCAAGGTCTCTGATTCTCTTGAGCTGCAGTATTTGAGTAGGACAGCACTCTGGTTGTTGTTCGTTCTACTCCATAGTTGTCTCTAAAGCAGAAACGCGTCAGCATTTGATGAACCCTTGCTACTTTCGTTGTTGTTGTTGTTCTCGTCTTCATCCGCTTCATTTTCGACAGGGTCGGATTCTTCTTGCACGGAAGTCACAATCTCGTCATCATTTAGCATGTTTACCAAATCACACAACTGAAGTTCCTAAAATTGCCTTTACCCGGTCACTTTTGGCCTCACGCGAAACAACTGTTGAGCACTGAACTGTTCGAAAACGTGTACGGACTTTGGTCCGGATATTTGACGCTCCGAATAATAAACGTTCGGATAAACGACGTTCTACTGTATGTCTACAAAATTATATAGAAATGACTTTTTCATCACGTCTTGTCATTGACTCCACTAAAATAGCACACATGTTCTTGATTTCATCATCTTTGAAACACACCAGTATAGGCCTTTTTATCATTTACTCTGTTGTAGTGCAATTTATCTTAGCGAAACAATTCTTGAGATTATGCCATACGTTCTGAACATAATCAAAGTATTGGGGAATTTTCAGGCCAATCGAGTACTTTTATCCCCCCCCCACCATAAAAGAACGGATAATTTCGAATTGGGACAAGGAGTCAAGTCATGTTGAAATGTTCCATCAAATGTTTCCATCAATATGATAAAATTCTACTTCATAATAACGCCAAATATTTGACAGAACTCAACATGCCCTTGATAAGAAATAAGCTGCCAGTGCCATTGTTGTGGAAAAAAACCCAAAACATTTATTTAGATGGGTATTTTACAGGCTGTTGAATATGACCTGATAACGAAGTTTCAATTTCCCTTTGTCTAACTACACTTGATTTATATCCCAGAATAAATAAATGGTTAAACACTGAAAATCAATTTCTTCCAGTCGTTAAGAGTCACTAGTTGGTATTTTTTTGGCCCATGCTAAACGTTGTTTCATCATTTTCTGAGTTAGAAATTGTTAATCAATTCATTCTATTTCAGAGTTCACACTCTCACTATTTATATATAAATATATCTTGTTCAAGTTTTCAATCGTAAATAAAATGCTTTTTATTCCTCTCCACAGTTTAAAACGCATTTTTAAAATTTGTAGCGGACTACACTTGATGTTAATACAGTTTTTTTCAAATATTACTTCATTAGTTCTATTTAATTAATGAAAAATAGTAACAAACAAAAATAATGGTTCAAAACTATGTATAAAAAGGAAAATCGCTCGCTGTGTCCCTATAGTGCAATGGGAAGCTCGTTGGACTTTTAATTGAAAATTTGTGGGTTTGAATGCAACCAATAAAGTTAAGAACCTTTTCAGATTAATCTTTACTTTAGTTCCTTGTTTTATTTTATTGAGAATCGTAGTTGAATATTTTAATGGTATTAAGTTTTATTTTTGGTAAAATGTAAGTAATTTTTTAACAGAGCTGTCATTGAAATTTTACAATAAACTTGATAGTAAAAATTATATTTATTAAAAGTCAATTAATTACTCTTCTCTTAGAAAGACAAGCTATTAATTTACATTGTTAGAGACCTACTTGATTTGATTAAGTAGTAGACAAAAAAACATTGATTATGGCAACACCTTCTACACGTGAATATTGATATATAACTGTTAAACAATATTAAGGTTACACAGACACTAGGAAATTCAAAAATGCCGATTTTTTTCTCCATTTTCTTTTGGCTCATATCATTGGGACTAAATTTCAGATCTGATAACAAATTAATTTTTAAGTTTTTTGAAGATTTCTGAGCTTAGGTCATGGTTTTGGTTTTATTTTAAAGCAATTCTCTACTCTAAAATAAAATTAATTAAAAATATTTTGAACACAATCAACTCTTTCAGTGTGAAATGGCTTTTAATTTCAATTTTCATTACTAAAATCATTTCCACTTGCTTATGTTTGTTTTTTTTTGAGTTTTCATAGTTACTTAATAAAGATTGATTATTAAGTAACTATGATATTTAATTTTTGGTTTAAATTTAGTTTTAAGGTTAATTTTTGTTTTAATAATTAATTTGTATAACTTAGAAGTTTTATCAATACATTTTTCTTGTTTAGATAATGTCATGTCCAAAACGTTTTTATGCTCATATGTGAAACAATATTTCGAAGAGATGGAATACTATTGAAAATGACTAATCTAAAAATCATCCCTCAGCTGATACTGCAATTAGATTTCCAAATACAAGTATTCTGAATTCAAATATTGCAGATAAAACTGAATATCCCTATGATGTACATTATAGGAAACATATTGTAGTACTATATTTTAGTATTGTAAGGTCGTTCAATAAAAATTCAAACTTTAAACTGCCCAATTTAAAACTGAAAAAAATTAAATTTTATGAACAAACCTGGCAATTTTTAGCTTAAGTTAGTAATATTTTCTACATAAAAAACTTTGTGTTTCAAAACTTTTGTGAAAATATTAAGTTAAGATTAGAGATTGCAATACCGGGATACCAAATACCGGTATTTTCAGCCAATTGTACAATTTTGTAATACTGGTATTCACAAGTTTAAATACCAGTTTTTCGGTGTGTACTAGAAAGTTTTAAAATTGTCTCCACTATATGTTCAGGCATCGCCAACCTAAGAAAATAGTATACGTTTTCGTTTTGATGTCTCCCTATCGGTCGAAATTAATTAGTCTGTATAATTAAGAAAAGTGATAAAATATGTTATTATCAAAGCAGGCGGGTTATAACTATTATATTACAGCTCAGACTGATGCTGCGCACGCGCAGGATTCGTAGTCTGATGTTCGTATATGTGAAAACAAGGTTGTAGTTGGGAAAAAAAGTGCGGAATATTTCGATATTTTTAAAATTTGGAAGTTTGTTTTTTTATATTGTATTTGCATAACATACTTGTATTTACATATCGTCAGGATTTAAAAATGAAAAAGAAGTAAAGAGACTAACCAATTGATCAAGTTTATAGTAAATTTCTCAAAACCTTTTACCCACATACCTTATCTACATTCAGAAGAATTTGCTATAGCTATCGAAGATGATTATGACACTAAAGTCGATAGTACAAATTTGTATCTTGAACAAAAATTAGAATTAGTGATAAATAAAAAAAAAATTCAACAAACCAAAGTACAATACAAAAATCAGCCATAACTAAAACAATCCGACGAGAAATCGATTTACTTGAAGATGAGAAATTTAGAGGTAAACAATTGGAAAAAGTACTATATCGCGTATTGTTAACAATACTACCAACTAGCGTAGATGCCGAAAGTTCGTTTTCGACAGCTGGTAATTTGTGCGCATAATTGCGTTCCAGACTTAATAACAGTACAATTAATGCATTATGTTTTTTAAGTTAACATTTCAAAAATTTGTAAGTGTACCACCGACTGAATAGTGATATTAACATTTTTCTTTTGTTGATTTAAATAAATAAGATGTCCCTTTACTTTTCTGTAATTCTTTATAAACTGTTATAATTTAAATATTACACATTAATATTTTGTTTTATTTACACTCTCTAATAAAACAAAGAAACACCTGTATTTTTTTCTTTTCTTAAAATTTCTACTACTGGTATTAAAACAGGTACCCCGGTATTAATATCTAAAAGATACAGAATACCGGTATTGAACTTATGATCCGATATTGCAACCCTTAGATAAGATTAAGCTGAATATAAACTATCGTCTTAACAAATTCTATCAATATTATGTGAAAATATATTTCGAATTAAAAGAAAATGTTTTTATTCATATTTAATTAAAGTAGAGTTTTAACGTAGAACATACATTGAAAAATAACATATTAAAAATTTATAACTTTACGGGCATTATAGGTTGTTGTCTTATGCCTTTACAAACTTCAAATACGTTTTTCTTAGACTTTTAATTTTGGAGATATAAGTGTTTTCTAATCCCTAAGGCCTTTTTTAAGTTCAAGATAATGTCTTCAACTTTTTTATATTTACTCCCAGACATATGTTTTTTTAAAAAAGATTTTTTGAATTTAGGTCTGAGATTACTAGTTATTTTTTTAAGAAATGCTTAAATTTATATTTTAAAGAAATTTTTCGTGGTTTTTTTTCTAGGCTTACCTGTAAAAATAATTTTTAAATTCAACAGAATTTCAAATTTATATTAACTTTTGTTCACAATAATCAAAAGAAATATAAATAATTTAAAAGGATTAATTTTTTTTTAAAATTTATGTATTTTCTATTATATTATATGTGTACCCTGATCATATATATCTTCTAGGATTGCCATAATATGCAAATTCATACTGGGAAGCTCACCTTTCCTGTAAAACTCAATTTTCCACAAGCAATATATCACTGCAAGGAAAACAACATACGTTGCGTGTCTGAGTATAATATAATTTCGTTATATTTTTTATAAATTTTATAATTTATTTTTTTATCGATATATGGGTATTTTTTTTTAATTAATTTCATTTAATTCTGATGGGGTTATTGTGTTGATGATTGTTATCAACTAGATTATATATATTTTGTATATTTAAGGTATTTTGCTTTCAAATTTTGTCTGAAATGTTCTTTAAAATTGATTTTATTTTTAGTAAACTATTCATTTATTCGATTTTGGGCAAAATTAAGTGAAAATTTCATGTTTTTAAACAATCGCTTTGATTGTATGTTAGAAATTTTTGTTATTTGACAAGATGCCTTTTAAACATGTTTGAATTTTACTGAATTATTTTCGTTCACATATAATATTTATTATTTTATTAAAGACTAAATGTTCCCTGAAATCCCATAAAAATGTATTTATTATCTATAGTTTACTTTTGCAAATATTGTTCACATTCAGTTAAGGCTTCGTTTACACATTAAAAATATTTTTATGTATGCAAAAATCTCAAAAGATATTTTATGATTAGTTTTATTTTTCTCTTATTTGTAATTAGTTTTGGCACCTGTTGGCGAATTTTTTTTTTTTTTTTTATACTTGATTGACTTTTAACTGATTTATTTCTTCAATTTTTCAATCATTTTCGAAAGTCTAGTAATCTTTTCCATATGGTTGGGATCCATTTTGCTGATTACAATTTATCGAATTTACAGCCCGCTTAGTTAATTTAGTCAACAATTAGTGAAACTGACTTGGCTTTCAAAATCACGTTAAAAATATATAACGGATAAAACTTTTGCATTTAAGTCTACATACAAAACCATGCATACAAAATGATGTACCTTTCATATGCCCTTCTGATTGCTCAATTTATTATTATTTTGTTTCTATTTTTACATTTAAAACTGATCACACGTTATGTCTAAAAATAATGAATAAGCAATAAGATGTGCATAACTCAAGAAGAAGAAACAATATTTTCGTATATAATTGCAATGAAATGGCGGAAGTAGCCCACAGTAAAATATTTGCTTTAGCACTCACAGGGCTGTGTAATGTGATATATATATATATATATATATATATATATACAGGTTTATTTCAGTACTTAATTGGTTTCGAACCAAACTTTTAACTGATTTCCATTTCTTCAATTTTTTCACAATCGATCTTCGAAAGTCTAGTAATCTCTTCCATATGGTTGGGATCCATTTTGCTGATTACAATTTATCGAATTTACAGTCCGCTTAGTTAATTTAGTCAACAATTAGTGAAACTGACTTGGCTTTCAAAATCCCGTTAAAAATATATAACGGATAAAACTTTTGCATTTAAGTCTTACATACAAAAACCATGCATACAAAATGATGTACCTTTCATATGCCCTTCTGATTGCTCAATTTATTATTATTTTGTTTCTATTTTTACATTTATAAACAGATACACACGTTATGTCTAAAAATAATGAATAAGCAATAAAATTTGCATAACTCAAGAAGAAGAAACAATATTTTAGTATATAAATTGCAATGAAATGGCGGAAGTAGCCCCACAGTAAAATATTTGCTTTAGCACTCACAGGGCTGTGTAATGTGATATATATATATATAGGTTTTTATTTCAGCGATTGTTATTCCTTTTCTTGCGTTGGGCTTATTACAATGTTTGAAGTTAATTTCTTTATTTCTTTGTTCCAAACTTTTGAAAAAGATTTCTTTATCAGCGTTTGAGTGAATGCATAGCTAGTATACAATCGGATGGATGCATTCTGGGGAATGACCCTTGGACATTTCCCGAGCCTTAAATGTCAACCATTCGATAATCAACCGCTTGTAGAATCACTATGAAAGTAAACATACGGTGTCAAGAAAATCTGGTAGTGAACATCCTAGGGTTATAACCACCCACGAGGATGCTTTATCTGTGTTTGCAAGCTCTGCGTTATCGGAAAAGTTTAACCATCCAACCTCCTTCGAGTGCTGCAACGTGTGAAAGAATAAAGATTTCCTGACCATCACTTAGAAAACAGTTAAATGAAAGGCATTTACATTTCAGCCGGTCATCAGTTATAAATAATTCATATCCCTTCTTTCCTGTAACCCGGCTAGAGGTGTAGGAGGAACTAAATGATCAGACGCCATGTTGAACTTCAATTATTTTATTTATCACTGTTTCAACTCAGACACAACACTCTAAATAAGATAACTTTGATCAGTCAGAGCACGAGGGTGAAACGAGATGGCATGGGGAGAATATATACAGAGCTTATTATTCTAAGGACCGCATTAATAATTCAACTCTCTAACTTGATTAAAGATCACAGTACCTGAACTCTTGCAATCTTCTAATATGTTTGCGTGGACTTCAACACTTCTCCAATAGTTGAACTAATCACTTCTTTATTATTCCAACTTCTCGCCTCGTACACTGTTTACGTATACGATTCACTGCCGATTTACTTCGCTTCTCAGCTATTCACTTCACATCCAATTTATTCTCACTTCACTAATTCCCAAACTCGTGAATACAGAATTAAACATAATTTGCATAATCACACTTTCTGTCTTCGGCGAAAGTTGGTTGAAAAAATGATGGCCCAAAAGGAATTCCCAAGAGTTTAATAGAAGGAACCGTATAGATCTGTCATACAATTAGGGTGCCATTGAAGTCGTCTCGCAGAGTTAGACTCTGAACCACATCTTTTGGATACCACAACAATGGTGCAATGTATTTTGTTTACAGATGAGTCCCAATTCAGAATAAACAATGATTTCTAACAGATACGGATCTGGAAAATCCAAAGAAGTCAATCTGAAGTAGGGTGGTTTGTGAGAGGATGTAAGTAGGGAAGCCTAAATGATATTAACTTATTTCTTTCCGTTTCTGTGATAGCAGTCCTTTATCGAGTTTTAGTCTTCGTATATGTGGCAGCCATGGGACCTGATGTTATGTTTATGAACAATAACACAAAAATAAATAGAGCTAGCTTTGTCAACCAATACGTGGAACGTGAAATACTGCATCGAATGGAATGGTTAGCATAGGGGTCGGATGTCTTTTAGCTGTGGCTTGCCAAACCAATCTACCAATATGATTCAGTGTGCCACTCAGTAGAACATTTTTGAAACAATTCGATTCACGAGCTAATACATGTAGAGTTAGAGAACAGAAGTCCATAAAATAGATATTTTCGGCTATATTATATGTTAATTTTACATTATTTAAAAACACTTCTCAACATAAAAATAAACAGCATAAAATGTAACTGTTTCTTCGACAAAAATTTAAAAAATTAAAATTGTACATATATTATGTATTTTTAAGCATATTTATTTAAATAAGAAATAGACAACATAAATTATAAGTATTTCCCTTCATTATTAATAAATAAAAAGATAAATGCAATTTTTAATGGGAACCTAGTGCTTGAACCACTCTACTTTTGTATCACAAAATTAAGGGTATAATTTGAAACTTTCAATTTGACACGATTCTGAGCATTTAGTTGTAAAACAATTTCTTTGGGGACTCGAAATATTTTTCATACGAGGAAAGATTTTTTTACTTATATTTGCAGAACAAAAGCAGAAAGCAGAGGACACGTAATTTTCACTTTTCAAACAATTAAATCTCTTCAGCAATGGCATTCAATAATTTACAAAATAGCTGTAAATTTATTTTTAAAGTTATTTTTCAATTTTTTTCAGAATTCCGTCACTGTCCATAATTTTGGAGATGTTTGTCAAACAAGGTCCATTACAAATTTGTCAAATTCTATTCACTCAAAAATTTACAAATTTGCTGAGTAGTGCAGTGTGCCAATGGGAATTATGCCCCGTGCCACATATGGCACATGTGCCGTATGTTGCCGACACCTGGGTTAGCACATGCCTTCAACTGGAATCCAATAGAGTATGCCTAGGACATGATCGAGGGACGTTTTTCTGCTCTACGTATACTTAAATGAATTGACATCCCGTCATCTTTAAAAATAGAGCTACAGATATAAGATAAGTGTGATGAACGACTTGATTGCAGAGATGAATCGTCCCAGTCGAGTCTGCATCTACAATTGAGGTAGTCATGTTCTTTACTGATAAATGTATACAACTAAAGATTTTTAGCACCAATTATTATTTTTTTTCAAAATTTTGAAAATCCCATTGTATTTTAATAAATTAATTTCTTTTATTACTGTTGGCTCATGTGAAATGAAGCTACTCCAATGTATTTAATTATTTTTCATTTGTCTCACTCGTTTTTTTAATCCTGTAAAACACCTGGCAACAGATATTTTTGTTTTGATTATTAGCTATTTTGTTCTTATTCGATATGCATGAATCGAATCATGGAATAAAGGTTGGTATGTGACAAATTTGTTTTTGTTGAATTCTCTTTCGTCGAAATTCTATTCTTAGTGATCAATTCTAAACTATTCATTCCTGTTCTTAAATTCATTAAATTATTTTTTATCTCGATTTAAAATGTACAGTCCGTTAATTATTTTTAAATTAGAATCTGTATCCACAATTACTATTAAATAGTTTAAGGTGAAACATACATCCGCTTGCAACATATTAAACCAGTTATTCGTGCAAAACATAGGCCATTTATATTCCTGTTTCAAGGACTAACAAAATAAAAACATAATTTCTTGTTTTTCACTCTGTTTTCGCTTTCATATAAAGCATCACACAGTACCAAGTTTTATTTTACTCTATGTCTTTGTAACCGGTCTTTTTCATCAAGATTTTCTGCAAGAAAAACTAGGGTAAGTGACTAATCAAACAAAATTTCTTTCAATTCCATTAATGAATATGTATTTGGAATTTGTGTTAGGTGAAGACCTCCAATTTTAAGTTAATTTAACTAGCAGATTTTTTTTAAAAGTTAAAATTTCGTATTTATTTTGCTTATGTTTAAATGGATTATTTAATCATGTCCTTACATTATTTTATAACTGAATGGGAAACAATTTCTTGTGAATCTCTTACATTTTATCAACTTACAGTTATTTCTTAAAATAACACATTAAGATATTGTAAACATTTGCAGTTGTATAAATATAAATTCTTATTTCTGTAAATAAAAGAATAATTAAAAAAATTGTAATATTTTCACTCTTATTTAATTATTGTTTAAATGCTTTCCAATTCCTTTTAATCTCGGAATTATGTGTTTTATATTAGCTTAAAATTTCAAATTCAATTTCGCTGAAAAAATATCAGAGTTCAGTGGAGTCCTGAAAACTCTGTCAAATGAAAACAAATGGGTGGCCGAATTTGTGAGAATGCCGGGATATCGAGAATGGGATTAAAAAAGAATTAGTACAAGTGTTTTCTCAAAAAATATTATACTGCATATGTATGTACTGTTTGCTTGAGAATAAAACAGAAAATTAATTACCCAAATATCCTCAAACAAAAGAAAAGTATGTATTTTTGAAGGCATAAAGCATTTACCTCACGAAAATGAAAATTAATGAATACATAATATAAATTAATTTGACTAAGAAAAATACCCCTAAAGAAGGCATAAAACTGTCTATAATAAAAATTGAGTAGGCGAATTTATTAAAAAGGGTTATTTTTTTAAAAGAAATAGGTAATATCCTGTTGTTTTCCGTACTGTATGCGTTTTGCTGCTTCATTACGAAGATGACGAAGAAACAGTCAATTCCATTCACTAGCAATGCACCTTGTTACTTTTGTTGTTGTTACTTATGCCAACTGATCGATAGTTTCATCAGATTATGGCCAACCAAATTCATCATGGCAAGGGGCTAGTTGTAAATCTGCCATTCACAGTAGCTTTGAGCACCGTACAGAAAACAGATTTGGCTCGGTTCCATTCCAATTTTGATAGAGATCACCCTGGAGGTGGTCACGGACCTCCATTCCGTTTTCCCTTTTACCAACTTCAAGAGAGAACTTAAGGCTTGATGGCTGTTTAGAGTACCCCCTGCAGCAAAAGCACTATACACTTGCAAACATCCATGCCTTTTAAGGTTCAACGTCACTAACGTATACCGGATTGGCTGCATATACTTTGTTAATCAAATATGAGAGGTGGTTTCGTCAGATTTAGTCTTGATTATGTGATGTTTCCGGGGTTTGTACGGTGTCTTGAACGTTTGCGACTAAATCATTTTCGGATTTTTAGATTAATTGTGACAGGCACAATAATTTCTGCATGGAATAATGTCATTCTTGTATCGTTCTGGAACACTGTTTCAGCATTTTTCGACCTGAAAGGGTGTGACCGTGTTATGCAGATTGGTGAGTTAACGAGTGCCGCGTGTTTGGGACACGGCTTCTCAAACTTTCAATATTTTTGACATAATTTTCAAACTTAATTTTCATTCTAATTCAAACTTAATCCCCCCCTCACCCCTCTGAATACAATTACAATGTTTTGAATTCAATAATAGTGTATTTTAACGCTAAAGCTACAGTACTACTTTACTTATAAACCGTAAAAATTGTCAAGATAAGTATTAAATTGTGCATATAATTTTTACATAAGACAAGCCATTGGTGTCACTCAGTGGCATAACGTACACCCCATCAACCCCAACATTACGGGGGAGCAGGATTCTAGGGAGACCAAAGCTTGACTGACGCCAAACGCGGCTTCGGGCCCCAAAACTGACTTTTCTGGGGGTCCTGATATCCTCCGTTACGCCACTGGGGTCAATGGTATTTATTAATCTTGCTCTTAACATAGTATTGTTAAATTAATTATCAAATACATTGCGCAGTACTGATACATTTATAAGTATATTATAGCAGTGTAAATGTGTATTTTATTTTTTATTACGTAAGAATGCATTTTGTTTTGCTTTCTTTCAGTAAATAAAAATATTTTAAGATATTCTTTCACATTTGACTCTCTCTCTCTCTCTTTTCAATATGCTAGCGCCCTCCACGTAGGGCTATGACACCCACGGGGGGCACGCACCACAACTTATGAAACATTGCAAACATCCATGCCTTTTCGGGTCCCTGCGGCATGGGGTCCAGTGTCACTAACCACTATACCGGATGAGCTGCTGCTATACTCTGTTATTCAAAATACTGAGGGGTGGTTTCGTCAGCATTTAGTCTCTTTCCGGGGTTTGTACAGTGTCTTGAATGCTTACGTCCCCATCATTTTCCGGGACTTTTGGATTAATTGTGACAGCAACAATAATTTCTGCATGGAACATAACGTCTTTCTTGGTATCATTCTGGAACCACTGTTCCTCGGCATTTTTTCGACCTGAAAGGGTGTAGTGGTGTTATGCAGACAAGTGTGTTAACGAGTGCTGTGTTTTGGGGATTCTAATGTATTAATAAAAGAAAAAAACATAGTAATTTGGAAGAATTAAGAGATCACTCACCAAAAGAAAGATGGTGTTCTATTAGGGTTCATTATTTTCGTGTTATCGATGTAAAATTACATTGATGAATCAAGTCTAAATTTTAAATAAATCCAGTTTCAGTTTACTTTATGAAGTTCACAAAACCAATTATGAATTTTTACGGTGTGTCTTTGGAAAATTTTTCAATAAAAATCACGTAACTGAAATGAAATGTTTCTTAGTAATGTATACTAACATTCATAATTAAAAAAAAATACTATAAACTGCACATTGTTCGAAAAGATTATGACAAATTCATTACGTAAATGCAAAGTTTAAATGAACACTTTTCCTTGATGTATTAAAACATATAAAGTTTTACAGCTAATACCAACTTCTTTGCATAAACTAAAAAATTATCACCGATTCCAACTGACGAGATTTCAAAATATAGTTTTCTGAGCTTTTTCCTTGCAGGAGCATGTGCGAAATAATAAAAATAATTTAATAATATATTATTAAAAAAGAAACTGTTTTAAAATTTAAATTTATATTAAACTATAAACTAAAGTCATCTTTCAATCCAGATTTTAAATATTCAAACATTTCAATGCACTTACCCTATAGATTTTTAAGGGAAGAGTTCCGTCTGTGTGTGTGTGTGTGATTTTTCTGTCTTAACATCTGTAAGTAAATATATTACAGTAGAACGTCGTTTATCCGAACGTTTATTATCCGGAGCATCAAATATCCGAACCAAAGTCCGGATCCTCTTTCAAACAGTACAATGCTCAACATTTGTTTCCTGTGAGGCCAAAAGTGACGGGAAAACCCAAGGTGAGGGATATTTGGGGAATTTCAGCTGTGTGATTTGGTAAACATCTGCTCGGAATATTAGGACAGTTTGTTTCCAAGCGATGGGGTGCATACGTGCTCTTTTTCTGAGTTTTGTTGAAGTAGAAACCTGGAAGGCATGCGATGCAGAAGACTGAGGATTTCAAATGCTAAATGATGACGAGATTGTGACTTCCATGCAAGAAGAATCCGACCCTGTCGACGATGAAACGGATGAAGACGAGGACAACAACAACGAAAGTAGCAAGGGTCCATCAAATGCTGACGCGTTTTTTGCGTTAGAGACAGCTATGGAATGGTACGAAAAACAATCAGAGTGCTGTCCTACTCAACAACTGCTGCTGAAGAGAATCAGAGACCTTGCATTGAAAACACTAAGGTGTACAATGGTAAAGCAAAAAATAAGTGATTATTTTCCACAATCAAGGTTAACTTGCGACATTTTGCACCTATTTTGCTTTCTCTTCAAGCGTGTTTCCCGCATGTGATGATTTTTAATATTTGTATAGTGTCCAGTATCGTATACTGCATGGATCGCTTTCGGTTTTCGGTTATCCGAACGGTGTCCGGTCCCAATTGATTCGGACAAACTACGTTCTACTGTATTAATAGGACTCAACGGAAAAATTCTGTATAGACTGTCTAGTATATCTTTTATTAATGCTTTTTTACGATAATTATCTATACAATATGTTCAAGAGAATCTTGTGAATTTTAAGGAACTATCAAATATTAAATTCATAGCACAAAATTATTTTTTTTAAAAAGCGAGGGGAAAAACCATTTTTTTTATTTAAAAAATACATTTTAAAACCTTGTTTTGTCCAAAAATAAAAAATACCAAATCAATCAAAATATTATTTTATAATAGTTTTGTATTTTGATCCTCTCATTGTCGATAAAAGCCTGATACTGCAATCTCGCATGTTCATCGACTTTTAGTATCTTTTCAAACAGCTGTTTAGTAAAAAAACATCTTTATCAATAAAAATATTTATTTATACCTTTTCTATAGAAACAATATTAATAGTAGTATTTATTTCAAAAAAGTATTCACTGTTTTTTTTCTTTGATATATTTAGAAACAGCTGGGGATTATTTAGCCTAACTTTGCAATTATTGCACTTGTAACAGGGCTCTGTTTTCTTTCCCTTTTACTATCCCTTTTAACACATCACACAGTATAGTATCATGTGTCAGCTTCTTTTTTAAGAAGTCTTAGGGGTGTTAATTTTCTCTAGAGGGCTGAAAATATAAATATTCAAATACATATAACTCTTTGAAATTAAAATTAAATAATTCGAATCTTTTACGCATTATTTATAAAGAAATGGGGCTTCAGAAAAGTGTAAAATGTTTAAAATGTAATCATAATTTTAAAAATTATAAGCATATGAAAATAAGAAATATTTCTATGAAAAATATTAATTAAGTTTTAAGTTGCGCATGTTATTTTTTAAAGTATAGCTTTAATTACTAACAATACATTGATTTATAAAGTTAAATGTATCCTTATTACACCGTAGTATTTTAAAATAAATAGAATAATAAATTATATTTTTAAAAAATAAAAAAATTACATTTTCAAAATTAATTTTTTAAATTTTAATATTTTTCAAATATTTTGAAATACAAAAGATATATTGTTCTTAAATTACTAGGGTTTAAAGAGTATGATTCACTTTATAATTCTATAAATTTTTATACATCAAAGGCTATTATTTTAGAAAATAGCGTGCGCAACGCAAAAATTACAAGGGGTGATCAAATGAAAAGGTACGAAACGACATAAAAATGAAACAGTTAAATATTTGCATATTCCGCCAAGGGAGAATGTAGCGAGACATCTCGGGATGCCATTGGAGACTCTGACTGGGATCGGATCATGCGCGGGTGCCCGCATGCGCAGGAGAGAGCAAAGGCTCTTATAAAAAGCGGCGTCCGAATGATGCGAGCACAGAATTACTCGAGCACAGAAAAAGCATTAACTCCGATGTGTACTGTGAGACACTCCGACGCCTACGCAGGTCCATCAAGAACAAAAGACCGGGGCTGCTCACGGAGGGTGTGGTTCTGCTCCATGATAACGCGCGTCCACACGTCTCCAGAGTCACACAAATGGAACTGGACAAGTTCCAATGGGAGACGTTGGACCATCCGTCCTACAGTCCGGACATGTCACCCTGCGATTTCCATGTGTTTGGTCCACTGAAGAAACACCTGAAAGGAAAGCGCTTCAACTCGGACTACGTACTCAAGGACACTGTGAAGGACTGGGTCTCGTCACAGCCACAGGAATTCTGGGAACAAGGAATCCTGCGGCTTTTCATCAGTGGGATCCTTGTGCTCAGGCCTATGGTGTATATTTTGAATAAAGTCTACATTTGTACTCACCGTGTCGTTTCGTACCTTTTCATTTGATCACCCCTTGTACTTAATATTTATTACAAAATTATTTATTATTTGCATATACTTATAATTTTTAAAATTATGATTGTGTTTCAAACATTTCGTACTTTTTTAAAACCATAATCCTTTTGTAAGTAATGTGTAAAAGATTCGAATTATTTAATTAAAAGTTTAAAAGAAGTATACCTGTTTAAAAACACTCTTTATATTTTCACCCCTCGAGACAAAATTAACACCCCTGAGACCCCTTAATGTTATTAAAACAAAATTGGTCCAATATGAGACGTTCCATCAGTCGTATAATTTAGAAGACTTGTTCTACCGGGTTTTTTATATTTATATCTCTTTAAAAACTTTTCATGAATCTCTATTAACTAACTTCTGAAATCAAAGCTTTTTTTCATCTCAATTTTTTTATACACAACATATGCGGTCCAAATGCTGATGTCTAGCAAATGAAAGAATATTTTTTTTTATAATTTTCGTCTAAATTTTCTATGAAATTTATCTAAATTTACGAAATTACAACGGCGGATCACAGTCAGCCTCACGAGTGTAGATGACGATCATTTATTTTCTAGCGTGAAAATTGCAGCAGCTTAAAATACGAGTCACTTGAATTATCTCGATTGTGCCCAGTTTGGCCAGTTTAGCGCGATTGAATTAACCCAGTCACACTCTTTAAGGGGTTAGTTTGATTTTGAATCTGCATTTATGTTGCAAAAGGAGTTAATTGTCATTATTATTCTTTAGAAAAGCGGCTTCTCAAACATTCAATATTTCCGACCCAATTTCCAATTACAATTTTCATCGATTCCCCCTCTCCATACAATAACAATGTATTGAATTCAATTATAGTGTACTTTGACGCTAAAGCTACAATACAACTTTAATTATAAACCGTACAAATTATCAAGATAAATATTACATTTTTGCATACAATTTTATTTATAACATGCCCATGGCGTCACTCAGTGGCGTAACGTACACCCCTTCAACTTCTACATCGCAGGGGCGGGGCGAATTCTAAGAGGCCCAAAGCCTGACTGATGCCAAGTAAGGCTTGGGGCCCCAAACCTGACTTTGTTGGAGAACCCTGATATCATCCGTTGCAACACTGAGGTCAATGATATTTATTAAACTTGTTCTTAACTTAGTATTGTTAAATTAATTATAAAAGACATTGCACAGTACTGATATATTTATAAGTGTATTATAGAAGTGTAAATGTGTATTTTATTTTCTATAACGTAAGAATGTATTTTGTTTTGCTTCCTTACAATAAATTAAAATCTTTCACTTTCGACTTTTCGATAAGCTAGAGCCTTCTCCCTTCCCTACGTAGGTCTATGACACTCCCAGGGGGCACGGCCACAGTTTATGTGAAACTGCCTTAAAATAGAATGTCCAGTTGAAACTAACGCGTGGTGAAAGTGATAACTTAGTACTGCAAATAGCAGATGCAACTTACACTGACACAATAGCTTTATTACATTTCAGATTCTGCTAAAATAGTTCGATTTATTAGTTTCCTTTTCATTATTATCAGAGTAAATTTAAATAAAACAGAAGTTACAAACACATTTAAGAACTGTAAAATGAATAAACATTTATATATGCCGTTGATAGCAATTGTTCAGTTGTAGATCAAATTTATTTAAAGACATTAATATACACATATTCGATTTCGGAAATAATTTTTTAAAATATCACGTTATGAGTAAGATTTTGGAAATTCAAAATGAAAAATTTCAAACTACGAAATTGAAAATAGATTTTTCTTTTACATTCACTCATACAAATGAATTTTATAAAACTTATTACAAATGAATTTCTTCATAGAATAGATTTATAACAAACGGTTTGTATTCCACATATATTTAAATATTTTTCAAAAAACAATTATGAAAAGTAATTTATACACAATAAATAATCGTTATACTGGAAACAGAAATTTCCAGTGTGTTTTTTATCACCATACACAGTTCTCTTGTCTAGTATTAAGTTCAATCTTCAGACATATATAATGACAGTATAAAAGTTATGTTAAAGAACTTCCAGAACTTTATTAACCTAAATATGAAAACTATTACAAAACAATTCAATACGTGTTTCAATCAATTGATATGTTATACAAATTTATATGTAGACAAGAATTAAAAAATTAATGAAAACAATTTCAAACAAATTAGAAATTTACAATACCATAAAATCAAGGACATTTAAAATTGATTGTTTGGACGAGGATTAGTAGAGTTTAACTCTAAAAAAAGTAAATGAGAAATAAATAATTTCAAATTACATAATAAAGATGAATGCGCGTGCGTCTTAAAAAAGTCCTTATGGCGTATGTTGGAGCCAATTGGCGAGAATTCCCTGTATAGATTTCGCTCCGAGCCAACTGTTGTAACCTTTGTATTCAGTTCGAAAAGTGTAGCGATCCCATATGGTTGGCATCCGTTTCGCTCATTAAAATTTGTTAAATTCACAGTCCATTTATTATTATATCGGCAACAGCGTATTTAAATATCGCGTTAGATACCTCAATGAAAAATTTCGTACTATCATCAAAAGTTTGCTGCTATGAAGTTTTGATTTCTTATTAGTATGATATCGTTATGATGCAATTTGCATTTTGAAACATAGGAGTTATCTGGTTTTGGAGATTATAATGTAGATCACTGGGACTCAAACTTATCTAAAAATATTCAAAATAGGACTTTGATTTCAAAAGAGAAGATTATTTTTACCTTTTAACAACTGTTAGTGGAAAAGATTGTTATTTCTCACATTGATACATAGTGTTGCCACTAGAGTGCAAATAGCAATAACAGCGTCATCTTTGACCAGTTGATAATTGTTGTGGCAACGAATAGAGCTAACTGTGATTCCCAAATGAGAAAGCTTACTTAAGCAATAAATTTTTAAAAAATCGCAATATTTTTTATCAACAGTATTCAATCCTCGTTTCTTGGTTTTCTGATTTTGGGACTACTTATTGAGCTATCGCGTACAAATTCAATAGCATATATATAGTTGTAACATACGAGACCTACTCTTGGACCAGGCTAGAGGTGTGGGAGGAAGTGAAGGATGACTCTCCATCGCCATAATACTTTTCAACTATTTATTCAGCACACTAATTATCAACAGACATAATTCTAGAGTTTAAAGAAGAATAGATGTTCCAATTAAAAGCAATAGGGGATTTAACTACGAGAGACCCGAATTATCTCTCACCAGACTTTTTTTAAATTGATCCTCATTTTATGGGATTAATCTACTACTCTAATATTTGAGTTACAATTTAGCTATGGTGACCAATCGTCACTTAAATATCTTCAACCATTAAATATTTGAAACGCGTTATCAATATATACTAATACCTAATCGGTAGCTATATTTCCTTGTCGTCAGCTTATCTATATTTCAATCTCCATGTAACTCCGTCTCTACATCATACTAGCAAGAAAACCTATACTATATACAAATGCATATCTGCATATCATGGTTTCTTCTTATAAAATGGGTTGGTTATGATTTCCCAAGAAGATTAGTTGAAGGACGCGAATAGATACGTCACACAGATGTACGTAAAAAGTTTCCCTGTACTTTAAAAAGTACTTTATAAAAGTTTTCTTATGCTTCTTGTACTAAAAGTTTACAAGTTCATACAGATTTGCTATAATATTCTCATATTCAAAAATTTTCTTTGGAGGAAGTATTTTAAATTAGCTATTGCAAGTACTTATACTCATGATTTAAGCGTAGGAAATTTTTATACTTTGCTTACTTTGAAATCTTGCCTAAATTTAGAATTGAGAGAAAGTGTTAGATCATAAAAGAAGAAATAATAGCTATATCCACACGGATTTTTTTTTTTTTACTAATATTATATTGAAAAAAAGTAATCACATTTACAATTTTATGAAGGATAATCCCTTGTGTTTCAGCAATCACCACTTTTTATGATAGAATACCCCTTCAACGAAAATAATCATAAATTGTACTACATAATATATACATATGCTTTTCCCGAACTGTAGGGAGCTCTCTCTAGAGGGCGTGATATCTCTCGTGGGTTGGAGGAGAGCACGACGATCATATCGAAAAACAAAAACAAAAGATTATTTAAAAGAATTTTTAATTTATTGAAAGGAAGCAAAACAAAATACAATTTGACATAAAAAATAAACATATATTGACACCGATAAAATACACTTACAAATGTATCAGTGATGCACGATGTATTTCATAATAAATTTAACAATACTAAGTTACGAATAAGTTTAATAACTGCAAGTGAACCCATGGGCTTTTGTCATATATAAAGTTATACACAAAATCCAATACTTATCTTGATACTTTCCTACGTTTTATAATTAAAGTCGGATAAAAGCTTTAGCATCGGAGTACATTATTATTGAGTACAATATATTATTATTGTTTGGATGGGGAGGATAAAAATTATGCTTGAAAGTTGGTTCTCAAATATTGAAAGTTCAAAAAGCAGTGATATATACAGATGCAAATTACACTGACTCAATAGTTCTGAGAGTATATAAATTCATATTTACTATAATAATATATATACATTTATATATACCATTGATAGCAATAATTCACAGTTGTAGAACAAACCAAACTAAATACATATTATACAAATTTGATTCCAGTATTTAGAAAAATATCACGTTATGAGTTATACTTCGAAAATTTAAAATGAACTCCAATTTATATATATATCTGTCGTGTTTTCTGAGTCAACACCAAGGCATTTTGTTTAAATTGTCTTTATTCAACGAAGACATTTTTGAATCTGTTTGCTAAGAGAAAAAAATGGACACGCGTTAAGTATCAGAGTCGGCGGCCACTTATATGCCAGATGTTTTTCAAGTATACTTCTTATTGAAGAGGTATATTTGAAATTTAAGCATGACATACTAGGTAATAAAAATTAATGGTAGCTGCGGAAAAGTTCTGTTTAGGGTCATGTGTTCTTCAAGAGGCAGAAGTGAGTAATAAATTTAATACTTGAAGATGTAACGGAATATAAAAGTTAAAAGTGGTCTAGAGATTTAATTTTAAATCTAATTTAACCATCCAAACTTGATTCCAGTATTTAATATATATATATATATAGGATCTGGAAAATTTATTTTGCTTTCATTCATACGTTTGGATTTTTTTAAACTTATTATAAACGAAAATATTCATAGAATATATTTATATAATAAACGTTTGTATACTTCATACTCACAAAAACAAATTAATATGCATTTAAATTTTAAAAAACAATAAAAATTAATTTGTACACAATAAATAAATGTTATACTGGAAACAGAAATTTCCAGTGTGTTACACAGCTGTTTTGTCTAGTATTGAATTCAATTTTCAGACATATGCAATGACAATATAAAAATTATAATAAATATAATTTATTTAATTACTATTAAATAAATTATATAAGAATTCATTACGTGTTTCAACCAGCTGATATATTACTTAAATTTATATGCAGATAAGAGCTAAATATAGGGATAATAGGGATTTGAAAATAGGGACAAACTACTAGAATTTTAAAATACTAAAGTATCAAGGAAATTTAAAGATTGATTGGATGTTGATTTATTGTTTTTATCTAAAAAAATAAGTCAGAAATAAAAGATTTCAAATTACATAACTAAAATCAATGCGCTTGTATCTATAAAAACAACTCTTCATGACATAATTAAATATCGCGTTAGATACCTTTGACTTTCAACAAAAAGTTTGCTGTTATTAAAATTTTGATTTCATTTTACAATGTTATCGTTATTATGCAATTTGCATTTTGAAAAATAAGAGTTATCTCGTTTTGGAGATTAGAATATGGATCACTGTGACATTTACTCTTATCTAAAAATATTCAAAATAGAACTTTGAATTTTAAAAAGATTATTTTTACTTATTAACAATTGTTAGAGCAACGGATTATTATTTCTCACATAGACGCACGTGCTGTTGCATCTAGAGCAGCGTTTCTTAAATTGGGGGTGCGTACTCTCCTAGGGGGGGGGGCATGATAACTATTCGTTGGGGGGGCGAGAATATTGAAAAGTCGATAACAAAAGATTATTTAAAAAAATACTAATTTGCTGAAAGTAAACAAACAAAATACATTCTGACACAATAAGAAAAAAATGCACATTTACACTCATATCATACACTTAAAAATGTATCAGTAAAGCACAATGTGTTTTATAATTAATATTGCCATACTATTATACATACTATTCACATATATATATATATATATATATATATGGGAATTTTCACATAGACGGCACTATAGAGGGCGCTGGCTACGCGAGCCAGCAGCGAGCGAACTAACCAGAGGGGGATTAGCGAGCGAGAGATCTCGACGAGGAGGTCGGAGCCAACGCTGCGAAAAAGGAAAGCAACCGTGATCTAACTGGCCGTGTAGGGACCAAGTGGCCCGATGCTGGAAGGATAGTCACGTGAAGGTGACACATCCATCGCCTGAATTCAATAAGTTAACAGGAACTGTATAAGAACATCATTACAATTGTGAACTGTGTTATGATAAGTGTGAAGAGACTGAGAAACTATTGTTGAATACGAGAAGAAGTATTTATCTAAACGCTGTCAATAATATATCTGTATAGTAGTGTGTAGTACTGTAATTGTCCCACATTAAACGTTAGTATTAGTTAAAAACAGTGTAGTCAATGTGAATACCCCTAGAACTCCGTGTCATAACACCACATATATATATATATATATATTTGTGAACAAGTTTAATAATTACAATTGACTCCTGGGTCGTCATAAAAACTTACATACAACAATTAACACTTATCTTGATAACTTGTTCGGTTTATAATTAATTCCTTACTGCCGATTAAAAGATACGTGATTCGCTCCTAATGTATGGGATGTATTGGGGGGGGGGAGAAAAGGAATAAACAAGCAAATCCTTTGAAATAAGTAAATCCTTCATACACATATTTGTCAAGGTCTTTTTATTGCATTCCAAAGCTTTCGGAATAGTTTCTTAAATATCATTACATAGAAAAAATCAGACTTCGAAATGACGTATATATACGTCCAAGGCAATTAACGCTTTAGCTGAGTGAAGCGTTTATTTACGCTGGAGGCACTTAAAAAGTTGAAGTCGTACTGAAACTGTAGCTTCAAAGAAAAGTATTATTGAATTCATACATTGTTATTATATGGGGTGGGGAGGGGTGCAATGAAAATTATGATTGAATATTGGGTCACAAATATTGAAAGTTCGAGAAATACTACAGTAGAGTGTAACAGCGATAGCGCCGCCATCTTTGACTAGCTTATAATTGTTGTGGCATATACGATATATAATGTGTATTGTGGCAATCATGCGTTATGCGATGAATATGCCTAAAAATTAAAAAATTGCAGTTTGAAAGTATAAATACGCGTTATATACCAAATTTAACGGTTTCTTTTTAGACATATATAATCTTTTTTTGACATATTTTGGAACCAAACGATTTTGATGTTTCAATGAAATTGGGGAAACACGTTTATCACATTTGAAAATTTTTACCTTAAATTGATTAAATATATAAAATTAATGTAAAATTCAATGATTAAATATTTCTTTTCTGTTTTTACAATAATAATTAAATATATTAAAGTTTTTAAAATTTATATCTGTATTCCTATAATTATGTAATAAATATTTATAAGGCCTTACTAGGTTCGGAGACCGATTTTTCAAAAACTGATTTTCAGAAGAATTTTATTTTAACTTAATATAATAAGGTTTAACGAGTCATAATTATTAAACAAATGACATGTATAGCCCCTTATTTTTGAAAAAAAATTTTACTTTTATAAAATTTTAGCAAAATTTCCAGTGGTAAGAAAAACAGCATAAGCAAAAATACATCGGACATTATGTAATTTTAATTTCATTGATATGCTTCTTGGTCCATCTGAAATGTCGCAAATCAAAGGATAAAAAAAATACTTATAGAAATAATACTTTTGTGACCTTTATGTTTTTTTAGTCAAAATTACTTTATGTTCTAAGCTAAAAATGACTGTGAAGTGTGATTACTTGTGATTATCATAAAACCTGCCGTTTGCTACACTCTAAAGGGCTCATAATATAAGTTTTACACATTTCAATAACTTTTACTGAATTGTTTTTTGGATATATCTCACTTCTCGTGCACAAATTATCGTGAAAACTCTATTTTTCAAAAAACACATTTACAGAATATATTAATAATATTAGATAAAGTAAACATTAGAAAAAATTTTTAAATTCTCGCTTTATATATTATTTCTCCTTCTTTCTCACAATACTTATATTTCTTATTTTTTCTAACAGCCCAAACATCCAACTTCTTTAGCTTCTAGGGTTTAATTTTTAACCGCACACAGAAAATATAAATTCTGCTAAAAAAAGAATTAACTCTCGTTGATTTTTCTGATACTATAAAATTCTTTTTAACATGTCTTTCATAAATATCGCATGGATCTGTGGAGATCACACATACTTGTGCGTGTGCGAGTGCGTGTGAATTTATTGTGTCTGTATGTGTATGTGTGGAGTAGTTATAATATCCACACCAAATATTTAATTTCAAAACAGTTTAGAATTATTTTGGTATTAACTCTCCAGATGGCGCCAAAATACTCGAGAATATTTGTAAAATAAGACCTTGTACAACTTTTTCGTCTGTTAATTCAAATGATTCTGAACTTTTTTTTGTTGTTGTTGCGAAACTTTGAACAGTTTTACAATTTTTGTGGCGACTCACTAGAAATAAAAAGTTTTAATGAATTTTACTAATCTATAATACACTATGTAAAATAGTTCATGAGATAATCATTTTCAATCCTAAATAAAATAATATGTGCGAACTACAAAGGCAATAAAATGTTTTTGAAGTAATTAATTACAAATTAATTATAAGAATACTTTCAAAGCGAGATTCGCCCTTGATGATTTTTGATAATTTCTTGTTGAAATTGTATTGGATTGGAAAAATGACAATGCCATTTCGTATTTCGTCATCTATATTTCGTCATCTACATTTGAATGTTTCGATTTTACTTTCATTTTTATAGCTGTTAATGTTTAAAATCTGAATCTATACAAATAAGATGTAGAAAACTGTAACAATATTTTTAAAGTTTTAGGCTATAGTTGGATAATTCTCTCTAATTTGAATCCAAAATAAATTAATTGAATCTTTCGAATGTTATGAAAATAAATTTCGATTATTACAGAGCGAAATTAGTTCTTCCACTTCCTTCAAAGTTAACTCATTTATTGATGTATTCGTTATCAAAAATGGATTACAGACCCAATCATTCTTTTATAACTAAATTTGGGAAGTAATGAAAAGCCATCTTTTCTAGTGTTTCGAAATGATCTATAACAATTTTATGAATAGATTATTTCTGTAAAACGGCCGAATGATTCGGTTCAGAAATTTTAATTTTTTTCTTAAGAGTATAATTAATAGTTTTAAAAAAAATTGGCAGCACAGAAAAGTGCCGCGGTACAGTGGCTGAGAATTTTTGATTTACTCTGTCTTTTTTTTAGTACTATGAAACCTCAAATGTGTGTGTGGGGACACACTGCAACTCATTACCATTTGTTTTTCTCTTTATGCAAAACAAGCACAAGTAAAATAATAATAATGGAATTGTGAAAGGAGCTCCTCTGTTTCTTAAGCCAACGTTTCTCAAATTGTGGGGCATGCCCCCCAGGGGGGCGCGAGCATATTGAAGCTCGAGCTTCTGTTTTCGAGAAAATTCGAAAACAGAAGATAATTTTAAAAAATATTATTTTACTGAAAGTAAAATAAAGTACATTCAGACATAATAAAAAAAAAAAATGCACATTTACACTGATGTAGTACACTTATAAATGTATCAGTACTGTACAATGTATTTTATAATTAGTTTAACAATACCAAGTTAAAAACAAGTCTGATAATTACTAGTGACCCCATGGGCACTAGTAACACTTATTAACACTTATCTTAATAATTTGTACGGTTTATAATTAATCCCTTTTTTGCCGGTTAAAAGTTATTTGAATCGTTCCCCAATGCCACCATTTTGAATGTAGACGCGTGAATGTGATGTTTTTCCTAAGGGAGGGGGAGAGGGATTCAAATAATCTGAAATAATTAATTTCTTCGCAAACACGCACACACACTATCAAGGTCAGTGTGTGTACGTTTTTCCAAAGCCTTCGGAATAATTTTAGGGACTGCATCGCACAGAAAAGATCGTACTTCGGAAAGACGTATATATACGTCAAGAAAATTAATGTTTTGGCTGAGCGAGACGTTTATATACACCTGTGTCACATACGAGGTTAAAGTCGCATTGTAGCTTTATCGTCAAAGAATAGTAGTATAGAATTCAATAAGTTGTTATTGCATGGAGGGGGACGCGATGAAAATTATGATTGAATATTGGGTCGCGAATATTGAAAGTTTGAGAAGCACTGTCTTAGGCATTTTTAAACAATGGTGAATATAATTCCCAAATAGATCAATTTATTAACTACTATATGAATGATATATGAATAATTTATGGAATATTTTATGGATAATATATAAGAATAATTTATGAACAATTTATGAATAAGTTAATGTATGTATGATAATTTACATAAATAATCATCGTGAATAAATATTTTATATTCTTAATCCTAATTACATATAAATATGCTTAATAAAATATTTTATCGAAAATACAATTGTCCTTGATATTCAATCAGATTTTGTTCATGAGGCATATCAGAGAGGATATAATTAACTGAAAAGGAAAAATACAAATATAAAAGAAATGTACCTTTACTTATTTTCCTCCATTTAAATTTCGAGAGGAAAAAAAGTGCAATATACATAAGGTGCGCCTACAAGGTTTATATGTGCTGATGATATGGTGATATAACTAAGGAAAAAAGGCTGAAACATCTCTAAGCACTTAGTGAAATTACTTAAAGGCTAATTTTATAATTGTAGAAATTTCCACAATTTTTCCAAAACAATAACGATATATTTATCCGTAAAAGTGAAATCTCAGACACCATCGGCATTCCTTTTTTAAATAAATAATGAATTTTAAGAAAATATTTGCTGGGATTTGGGAGAAAATTTAAAATTCCCGAAACTAAATTAGACACCTTAAGCCGTAGAAGGTGACAATAGAGTAGAAATGGCAAGCTATTTATAAATTATCTGATTCTTAAATTACTTCTGGCTTACATCTCTCCAATCTGGGATCACACAGTAAGATCATGCATTAATCTATTGGAAAAGGCCCAAAATATGAATTTTAGATTAATTCTGGATGTCCTTTAATGCACGGAAATTTAAGTCCCCGAACATCGGCTATATAACAATTGGATAAGAAATATTTTAATAAACAGCCAGAGTTTTCTAATAAAATTTATAGTTTAAGTAATTTTTCAATTCAAAATATTGAAAGTTTTAATACTTACCTAAATTTTAACAAAACCAAAATTAGTTTAATTGATTTCTTCCAATTAAAAAAATTTCATTTCCTTTATTTTCTCTTTATTGATATGATCGCTGGCATGATGTTACCTTCGATTCAAATAAATACATTTCCTCCTATTAACTCAGCAGACAAATATAACTTATTTGCTTCACATTTTGGTTCTTACTTCAGCATACATCCGTGTGTATTATAAAAAAACATTTCTTAATATTTCTCAGTTTACTATTTTAACTCTTATTTAACGCATCTCTTAAATTCTAGTTTTAAATTTTACTTGTAGTTCTTGTTGCTTAAACTGAATTCGTAATTTTAAACTATAGGCTGAGTGTAATCCTTTTCAAGTTATCTAGAAGTTTCATAATGCAAATAAAAACCTTGGAGAAACATCATAGCTGCAATAAAATATCCCACCTTGACTCGAATGGGTTCAGGATTTCAAAATCAACTGCCTACAGCCTCCGCGTAATTTCTGGGGATCAAACCAATCCATAAAAGTACACCAAAAGGTCAATGAACCACCTTCGATTACCTAGAGAGAAATTTTGCAACTCTTTCTTACGCAAACAGTAGCAAAATATGGCTGGCTACAAGAGTTTTTTCCACTATTTCGAGATTTGTTTTCATTAGGATTGTATTATTTGGTTTAAAGAAAACAAATTATAGACGCAAAGTTTTTGGTGAATGCATTTTTCATGTATTAAAATGTTAAAAAAGGTTAAAAAATATATTCTATATATACATAAACATTATTTAATATTTATTTTAATGTATGTAGAAATTTATCAATTTTACATTTTATATTATTGTCATTATATTTTTATTTATATTGCTTTGCACCTTTGAATGATTGAGTGAGTGAGTGAAGATTAACGTCGCACTCTTCAGCTACACTAGAGCTTTTTGCACTTTTGAAAGAAGGTTTCTTAAACATGATTATCTGGTATTTCACAGAATAAAGTGAAATTTTTCCCCAAAGCATTTAAAGTTGCGATTTTAATGAGAAAAATAAAAATGACATCGACCATCCATTTATTTATCAAAAAACAAATATCCTCCTGTAGAACAACACGTTTCATTTTGTTACCATTGCAATAATTATATAATCAACTACATTTTTAATCAAAGACAATCTATTTTAATCAACAAAAATCTATTTTAATCAACAACAATCCATTCTAATCAATCAAAAATCAATTTTAATCAACAAAAATCACTTTTAATCAGTCATCAATCAGTTTTAATCAATAAAAATCAATTTTAATCAACTACATTATGATTGGGCATTTTAGAAAACAATGAAAACACATGTAAAATAGAAACAAGTAATATAAAAAAATTAAGTTAATTCCTACTTTGAATGGATGAATAGAAAGTATTTTATTAACGATTGAAAAAAATTTGAACAAGATATATATATATATATATATATATATAGGGAGGGAGTGAACTAATAGAAGGAATTGAAAAAAGAGCATGATTTGTCTGCATTGTTGTAACAATACACACCCAGTTTGGCTGAAAAACCGGTTTTCGATGCCAACTTTTGTCATTGTTTTAGCAGTTACATTGTTATAACAATGGAGACAAATCTAAGTTGGCGTCGAAAACGGGTAATTAGTTTAATTTAATTAATTAGCCTGCAATTAATGAATTTATATTTGAAAATATCGAGTGTCATCCACTACAAGTTTAAAAAAATTTATTTGAACTTGATCGGGTGAATAGGAAAAATTTTATTGACGATTGAAAATTTGAACTAGATAAATATAGATAAATAAATATAGAGATGTGAGCTAATAATAGGATTTGGAAAAAAGAGCTTTTAAATTAACTAAATAAATTTTGAAATACTTTAGTAGAAATAAAGCTGCTACTCTTGTGCGGTAAAAAAGTTCGCATAATGCAATTGTGAAATCTTTTCAAAATAAAATTTTTAAAAAATACGATAAAAATTATTTATTTTGCATAAAAAATGCTAAAACTACAAATCTCATATTCAAATTTGAAAGCATAAAAAATTAACCGAATTAATTTTGAAATTATTAAGTAAAAATAAAAGTGCTACTCTTATTTAGCAAAAAAAAAAAAAATGGCAACATTTAACTGTGCACCTATTTTCAAAATAAAATTTTAAAAAATATAATTGGACGAATTTCAAATTTAGATAAAAATTCTTTTAATTCACGCTTTCAAATCATGCTTTTTTTAAAATTCCTACTCTTAGTTCACCCTCTTCCTAAATATATATATATATATATATATATATATATATATATACATATACATATCTTGTTCAAATTTTCAATCATAAATAAAGTATTTCCTATTCATTCATTCAAAGAATGAATTGAATTTTTAAAAAAAAAATTCTTTTATATTACTTGTTTTTAAGATAAATACTAGTTTTATTATGTTTTCTTTTGAAAAAGTATAAATATTTTTATGAAACAGCTTTTCCAAAAGAAGGATAATAAAAGTCGATGAACGATAAACATTTCAATATTAGACTCTTATCCGCAAAGTGGATCAAAATCCAAAATTAAATTTAAAATTGTGACTGATTTTTTGTATTTTTATTTGTTTTTGGCCAAAACAAGGTTTTAAAAATGTGTTTTCTTAAATAAAAAAATTGATTTATTTTTTTGCCAGGGTTTTTTTCTTCAAAATACGAATACTAATTGTGCGCTTAACCCCTTAACTGATTTGTTTGTAAACCGCACTGGCTCCCAAAAGCTGGTCACAACCAGTTTGTCTGTACGCTGTACGGTCACTGATATTTTCTTCTTTCTATCTTCGAACATTTTTTTAACATTCTTATAGAGAGATTATTAGTGCTAGAGAGTTTTTAAGAGACGCTGTTTGTCCATGCTACTAATAGATTCTTCTCATCCGGGATTTTCTTTGGGGTGAAGGTGGGAATTTTTCATTGAATGCAGGAATTCAGATTCTTGAAAAGATTCGATAAGGACAGAGATTGATTAGGCAATGTGCACTTTGGTGCTTGAGAAGAAATGAAAATGGAAAAATAATTAAAAAAAGCCGATAATATCTGTATTCCAATTGCAGTGGTAAGACTTAAAGATACACCATGTGATTCAAATCATTATATATGTATACAGTCGATTCTGGATAATTCGAAGTTGAAGGGACCAATGAAAAACTTCGAATTATCAAGAGGGTAGGGAAAAAACTCCCAAAATACAGGAAGAGAAATTTTTTTCTAACACATTTAAATTTGAAACTATGCAATTAAGCAACAATTGCACATATGTATAAAATTATTTTAAATTATTTTTAAAAAGTACAAATTAGACAGTATAAATATTATACAGAAGTTAAAAGTCCTGTATTAAAAGAACACATTTATATAGTAAAAACAACTTATAAAAGAATATGTACTGTACATAATAAATTTTTTTAACGAAAAAATCTGTTACCATTTTTTATGTTTTATGGTACTCAGATTTTTCTAGAATAAATGAAGCTTGAAAAATGTCATCATCAATATGATTTTGAAGGAAAAAGTAGCGTAGTTTGTTTAGTGACACTTTAGTTTCTGTCAAAGTTATCGGAGTCAACTCCAACGGTCAACAGACACCAAGTTACAGGGGAGACAAGTGGAAACAATAGAACACAAAATATGTAAGGTCTAATCAATTTGCTACAGGACTCTACATGAGTGTCTGAATTGTTGATAATTGTATAAGATCACTTCGAACTATCGCGTAATCTATTCCAGCCATCCACAGATTTTACTTCGAAATATTGAGTGCACAAAACGTATTGTTTAGTGAGTAATATCAAAATTTTTCTAGGGGCTGAGCATATACTTCGAATTAACGAGAGGTTCGTATTATCAAAAGTTTGAATTATCGAGAGGTTTGTATTATCGAAAGTTTGAATTATTGAGAGTCGACTATATATACACACACACAAAATCCTCAACCATTTGAAAAAAAGGTAAAAGCACATGAACTTTTTCGTAACTTTAGGATAAATTATTTTAAGATATATGAAACATTATTCAGAACATATAAAATTATAAAAATAATTATAAAAAGCAAACACTTAGACTTTTTACGTTCCACAGTTATAAATGGAAAAAAATAGTGTGAAAACATTAAAACTAAAATAAAATCTATATCTACAGTTATCTAGTATTATGCGTAATTATATGCAATAAAAACCGTGACTTTTTTTGGAACATTGTGGGGGGAAACTGACCGCTAAAGGTATTCAACTGCTTGCGGCAACTTTTTTTTTTAAAAAAAAGTGGAGGTATGGGGATTTATTTGTGGTTTGTAGATTTGTTTAGTACACACACATTTTAAAATAAATATGCTAAAGGGAAAGGGAAGATATGCTAAAGAGGAAAGGAAATTATTATTAATAAAAAAATGAGAAAAAAATTAGTAAATATTTAAAAAATTACAAAAATGCGACCAAAAGTTTGAGAACAAATTTTCAATTTTTCAATTCTGATGCTGTTACCTCCAGAATAAGAGATATTTTAATTTTTACAAAAACTAGAGCACTATATGAATTTGCGTAAAAAAATATTTATTATGGCAACACAAAAAAACTGTAAATTTTGTAATAAAACAGCGATTGATAAATCTGAAATTTAAAACACTTCTACTATTACACAGATGCAGAAAAAATTTCAGTTAATTATTTTTTCAAAACTTGTTTAGCCATCGCTGACCCCGTTGAGCATTTAAAAAAAGCACATATTTCGAGTAAAACGTGTTCTAAAGTATGACATCTTTTGCTTAAGGTATGTGACTACCCAAATTCGTCGTTTGGGGAAATTTTTTGAAATTGATTTTATGCTTTTACCTTATAGCCCATACATTTAAAATTCCCAAAACACTCTAGTTTTACTTCTACGATATTTAGAAGCAAAGTTATAGCATAATTAGTAAAACGGAAATTGAGTTTGCAAACCGGAAGTACACTCCTACTCAAAATATTTTTAAGATACTGAATTAAAATATTCAGAACATGTTTTATTTAGTTATATCTGTGTTTTGAATTAAAATCTAATCTCTGTGTGGTTATTTATGTACTTTATTGCTTTTTTATGAAAACAAGCTATTTATTTTTTAAAAAATAGTGTTTTTGCATAAAATTTGACATAATTTAAAAACTTTTGAGAGTATTGCAAATTTTTTTTATTCCTAACACATATAAAGATGTTATTCACGTGCAGTATAAATATTATTTGAATACATTCATTAGAATTTTCTGTAATTGTAATTTGTCATCAATATTTTACTAAAAGTGACAATTGTTATAGTCTATAAAACTCTCCAGAAAACAGCAAAAGTTTTTAAAAAGTCCAAATTAGTTAAACATGAAGCTAAAGAGATCTTGACCCATAAATATGGTGAGTTTAAAAAATGTACAATTAGTAGAAATTTTTTTATACCATATTAAAATCTTTAAATGCATTTTCTGAGAAACTATGTTTTTCAATTTTTGCTTCAGGGTAAAGTTTACTATAGGATTTCTTTTTAAGATATTGAATTGAAATTTTCAGAAAATGTTTTATTTAGTTTTATCTCCACAGTCTAGACTATAATCTAATCTCTGTGTATATATTTATGTATTTTATTGCACTTTTTGTGAGAAAATAACATTAATTTTTTGTAAAAAATTGAGTTCTTGCATAAAAAATGCCATATTTAAAAAACTTTTCAAAAGTATCACAAATTTTATAGCTCTAAGCACAGATAATGATATATTTTATGTACTGTATAAATATTATTTGAATATATTAATTAGAATTTTCAATACAAGCCTTACCGTAACTGCAATTTTTCACTAAAATTTCACTCAAAATTCTCAATATATCCAAAATTATTTTTAATTTTGGGGAAATTGTACTTGAATTCCTACTTTTATGCGCCATTTCAAATTTGAAAAAAGTTTATTTAGTTGAAAGTTTATATATTTAAAAAAAAGTGCTCCGAAGGTATAGACACATACCTTAAAGTAATAGCATCTGCTTTTTCTAAAACACTTGTAGTTTTGTTCTAGTAAACGGAAAATAATAAACTTAGTTTGTTTATAAAGCTAATAAGATGGCCTATAAAATAAAATCATAAAAAATGTCCATTTTTGGCAATACACAATTTTAAGGTAGTCGGATACCTTAAGGGTCCTTAAGTGTTATCTCATGAGTTTTATGGTTGAAATAGTACAAAAAGGACATAATAAGAGAAGAACAAAGACTAAATGTCAACTGGCGATATTGCACTTTTGTTAATCAATTCTTCCAGGAAGTATTGAAATAGTGTGAGATTGAATATGAGGTATAATATTTCACAAAAAATTCGAGTTCAGTTCAAAAAACAGTCGTGTCTACTAATACCACTGTCTCGCGAACTTATCTTTGCGAAAGCCTCATCGAACATTTCTAATCGCGACGAAAAAATTTACTCAACAATAACATCTGAAAATTTGGAAACTAAAAACAATGGGAATGATAACGTATTAACAATAGATTTGTAAATGAAACGATACTTTAAATAATTGTAAGAATTTCCTAATATTGTCAGCTTTTATCAACGCAGTATCATTTAGAATTTTCTACTTAATAAAATATTTAAGGGAGATTAAAAAATTTATCAGTATGCACACAAATAAAGCAATGCAAAAATAACCGAAATTCGAATAATTTTGCTTTTTGTAATATTGGAGTTTTTACTTTCCTGCTTTTTGTAACAGTGGAATCCAACACTTTATTATTTATTGTAAAATCAATATAGGATCTTTTAATGCTCTGAATCATGCTCATCTAAAAACACTTGTTGCCAAGCGGTATATCACTGTCTGCGTTGGTAAGAGTGTAACGGCTTTGCTAACAGGGAATCGCTTTTTTTGTCTTCAAATAATAATTTAACAAAGATTTCTGAATGAAAAACTCTCGATAGTCCCTTCATATATGTATACAGGGTGAGGGGAATAAAAATGGCCTGGTAAACACAGTGTTCCCAGATTACAAAGAAACATAGCAAAGGAAGGGAGACCATCATTCATTTTTTGGCACTTTTGTTCCCTGATTACCAAATTGCGAAAGGCAAATCGAAGTTGGACTGCTGGAATTGCTGAAATCTCATCAGAAATGTTCTGTATAAGTTCTTTAACTTTAAGTTTGTTTGGATTCACTTTAAACTTGAGGGTTACCCACAAAAAATAATCGCACACTGACATATCAGGTGACCTGGGTGGCCAGTTAAGACCTAGACGAGAATGACTTCCGTTGACAGATCTATCAGGATTGAAAATTATGTAAATTGGATCCATTGTTCTGCGAGATGTATGACAATTGCACCAACCTGTTGGAAGTAACTGTACGTCGTTTCCTCCTCAGATAATGCATTCAAAATGTTGTATATCCGAATTTAGCGTCTTTAGAAAGAAGATGAGACCGATAATGTGACGTGCAGACACTCCACACCAACCACCAAATTTCAAATCATACAATGGTGTATGGTGGTTATGTGTGATTTAGCCACTGCCCAGAACCTGTCATTCTATGAGTTGGCATAATCCCTCAGGTAAAACCAGGATACATCAGAAATAAAGAAACAAGTAGTGTAAAAAAGTTTTAAGTCAATTCCTACTTTGATTGGATGAATAGAAAGTATTTAATTAATGCTTCGATCATGTATATCTGGTTATCTTGAACGTTTACAAGCAACTGACCGTCGTCACAAAAACTTTTCACTTACTTTATGGTACCAAAAAATTAATTAAATTGAAATTGCATCTTAAAGTGACGTAAGCGATTTCGAACTAATTCATCACAGGAAGATGCTCGCTTTGGATTACGATGAGTAGCCTTGAATTATGTATTTGCATTTTGAAAACCTCCATGTATACAATGAGAAATTAAATGTTCTAGAACAGGGGTCGGCAACCTTTCAGCTGTGGCGTGCCAAACCAACCTACCAACATGATTCGGCGAGCCGAGCAATAGCAAATATTTGAAATAATTTGATTCCCACGACAATAATGCAGAATTAGGAAAAATAGAGGTAAAAAATACAAATTTAATTGTATGCTAATTATGCATCATTTAAAGATGTTTATTGACAAAAATAAACATAAAATACTATTACTTCTTTATAAATACGAATATTAAAACTGTGCACATAAATATGTATATTTTTAGAATTTTTAAGGAAACTTAAAATATGACTGCTCTTCAATATAAATCAAAAATTAAAATTGTATATATATTATGTATTCTTAAAAATATTTATGAAGCTAGAAATAAACAACATAAAGTATAAGTGTTCATGCAGCAAGGTTAAATAAAAAATTAAAATTTTAATGTGAACCTTGTCCCTGCAGAGCTCTACTTAATGTCGTAATATCAGGGGTATAGTTCGTTACTTTCAATTTGACACAGGATTCAGAATGTTCAGCTGTTAAACAATTTCTTAGTGGACTCAAAATATATTTCATATGAGAAAAAATTTGTTCACATAGATATGTGGAACCAAAAGCGGAAAGCAGGGCACATGCTATTTTTTTCAAACAATTAAATCTTTCTGTCAATGACATCCAGCAATTTAAAATAGCTGTCGATTTATTGCTAGAGTTATCTTCCGAATTTTTCCGTAACTCCGTAAATTTTGTTTTCCATAATTCTGAAGATATTAATTCAGTAAGTTCCATTTCAAAATTATCAGTTTCCATCCACTCAAAAATTGACAAATCGAATGGGATTATTAATGGGTCTATTAAATCAGGTTTGATTAGAAAAGAAAATATGGGCATACAAGCTTCAAAGTCTTTGCATCTTTTAGAAAACTCCTCCTTAAGTGCTTTAACGTAAGTTTGAAGTTCATCTTTGTCTACGGTTGATGTATTTGCAAGCGCTTTAACATTTGGGAAGTACTTGCAGGTACTAGTATTAATATCAAGGGAAAATATATTTAATTTTGTAGCAAAGCCTTTCCAATATTCAAAAAGTTTAAGTACTGTATGACTTTTTCCATGCAATCCTAAGTTTAGTTCATAGAGATGTTTAGTTATATCTGTCAGAAACATCAATTTACATAACCATTCCTTGTCGTCTAATTCGGGAAAATGTTGTCCCTTCTCATTAAGAAAATTTTAATGTGCTCCATGCATGACACAAACTTATTCAATACATTACCACGACTAAGCCAACGGACATGACTGTACAAGGGAAGATCCCCATATTCACTTTCCATTTCTTCTAAAAGAGATTTAAATTTCTGTGTACTAATGAAGATCGAGACTCTATAAAATTAACTATTTTAACAACAGTATTCATTACAGAAATTAAGCGCTGAGACGAAATTTTGGCAACTAAACTTTCCTGATGTATTATGCAGTGGAAGTTCAATATTTTATATCCAATATGGTTTTCAAGAAGTTTGTCAAATCCTTTTTCCTTGCCAACCATTGCAGGAGCGCCATCAGTAGTTACACAAAATATTTTATTTACATTAATATTTTTTCTTTCAAAATGATTTATAAATGAAAAAAGAATATCCTGCCTTTTAGTTGTACCAGACAGAGGAATCATACTGCATAATTCTTCATAAATTCGATTTTTATCACAATATCGTGCAATTACTGCAAGGCGTGCAACATCATTCACGTCTTTACTTTCATCAAGAGCAATGCTAAATGCAACAGTTTCTTGTAAACCTGAATTTTGTTTCGCAGTTACATTTGCTGCTATTTGTGTTATTCTTCTTTCAACAATTCGCGCAGAAGCAGGTATTTCTTGAATTCGTGAAAATATTGTTTGTAAGTTAGGTAAATCGCTGATGTTCCTTTATATGTTCGCCATATATAAAAGGTTTTCCTTTAGCTGCTAAACAATGAGCAATGACGAAACTACATTGTCGCTTTCGGTTTGACTCCAATTGTTTGACACAAAAATGTAATTTCCTTTTTATATCCAGAAATAGCTCGTTCTAAAACTTCACATTTCTCATCAGAATTCTTAAATGTGGTCTGGTGTTTAGTTTGAAAATGTCTTTGTACACTTGACGTACGACATACGACACTTTCGCGACATAGCAGACATACAGCGCGATCTTTTTGTTGTATGAATCCAAATTCGTTAGTCCAAGAATCTTGGAAATCGCGAACATCAAGTTTTCTTTTTTTAGCCGCCATTTGATTCAATATGTAACTTTTTTCTAGCACAATGATGAAACAAACAATATACAAATTTTCACAATAAAACTAACACAACGTGACAAAGTTAAAAGTAACCAAAAAACCACGTGTGCATCAAACTAAATTTAACTTTCGACTGAATTCATACTCGGTATTCGTATATCGGCGTGACTAATAGAAAACATAAAAAAATGTGTTCTAATATCTATTTCTATTAGCTTAATTCGCTCCAAAAGTAAAACAAAAAATAATTATGACTTCCTTGACACAACAACACTCAAAAAATTAAATTTTCTCTTAATATTTAGTTAAAAAGGACTTTAGTTATGAAATCTGATTCACTTGCCAAATTAGCCCACATCATTGTGTGTTTTCTTTTCACCGAATTTATTTCCAATCCAAATTAAATATGTTGATAGAATAACTATTTTTGTTTAATATATTTCCGATAGAAAACGTTTGTTTTAAGCAGAATTTTGATTTATACCTAAGATATTTGTTTTTTTTTTCTTTTTCCGTCGATGCCCAAATTTTTGGTGGGTTAAAGACAAACTACTTACCTTTTTATTTACAGAGCCGTCATGTATGATTCTCAATTTTGCAAGTATTGCTCAATAATTTTTATTTGTGTTGAATATTTAATGCTAATAATAAGTCACACTTAAACAGAAGATGTTTTCTTTTACATAAAGCATACAAACTACAGGCAAGGTGATTCAGCAGAATCTTTTTATGGCAGAGAATCGAAAATGAAAAATATCCTTTATGTAAAAATGTACGAGGGGATGAAAGGAGAGATAGAACGAATTAGCATTATCTATACAAATAAATAAAATTGAAGTGTCTGTTTGTAATTTCAAATTAGCAGCTTTTTACTTAATGCACTAAAAGTATATACGGTACTCATAACAAAAAAAACAATTTTTAAAATTTTTGTCTGTCTGTCAGAATATAAACAGATATATTTATAAAACATCATGAAATACCCAGCGAAGCGGGAGGATAACGGCTAGTATCCTAATAATATTATAAATGTGAATGTAAGTTTGTTTGTCTGTTGCGCTTTCACGCCTGAACCACTAAACCGATTTTAAAAATTCTTTCACCAATGGAAAGCTACATTATCAGATAATAACATAGGGTATATTTTATACCCGTAATTTTTTACGGGAACGGAAACTATGCGGGTGAACGTGAAACTGAACGCCAAACTCAAGGCCAAATTGAAAGCCAAGCTGAGCTAATGAAGTCGTTGTCTTGGTTACTGGCGACCGATGCTCTCCACGAGACATAATGTAACTCGCACATGATAATACGCTGACACGTGTCAAATTTTTTTTTTTATGATAGCTATCTCACAATCTCACTGTTCAATTAAGTAGGGCATCAGCTGTTTCGGATACACTTTTAAAAATAATAACTGAGAGCTTCGTAAGCAAAAGAAATTAGAGTAACTAAACATTTTTAAGTTTTGGGTTAGTTTCAATCCTATTGTTTCTTTATTTATTTACATTTTCTGTCACAGTAATAGTTATCCTAATCCTAATATTATAAATGCGAATTTGAATTTTTTTTGTGATGCTTTCACGTCTAAACCACTCAATCGATTTTAAAAATTATTTCACCAATGAAAAGCTATATTATCAGCGAGTAACATAGGTTACGTTTTATCCCCGTATCCCTGTGGGAACTACGCGGGTGAAACCACGGGGCGCTGCTTAACCGCGCCAAGTTGGCGCAAGATTATGCATAATACAGGAAATTTTAAAAAGTGTTTCTCACCTTTATAACAAATAACTGAAATATAGTGTAAACGAGTTCAATTTCCAATCAAACTCAGTTTTGCTGTTACCATAAGCAATGCGCAAGAGCAAACATTGCAGGTACCAGGGGTGCATTTGGAAAAAACAAGCTTTTTCCATGGCCAACTATATGTAGTCTGTTCCCCTGTGTCTATGCCCGAAATCTTCACATATTTGCTCTGACGGAAAAACATATAGTATAATATTCTCTTTTGAGCTCTTTTAAAGAGGATTTATTTATTAAACGTAGATACTTTTGATTTTTTAAAATATTAATGGTTTAAGTTATTGAATTTTTGTTGCTAATTATTAGAATAAAGTATGTTTTCAGTTTTTTAAACTAAGTAGTAAAAAATAATTATCGTATTTTATTTACATTCTAATAATAATGATTATGACTTCGACAGTATCAAAGCGTGCGAAATCGCGAGTAAAAGCTAGTATAGTATATATCTTATAATTTTGTAGAGTGGTGGCGTGCCACTGGAAATTGCTCCGCGTGCCACATCTGGCACGCGTGCCATAGGTTGCCGACCTCTGTTCTAGAATGTTTCCATGTGGAATTTAGTTAATTATTTTGTTATGGATATACTTTCTTATAAATTTCGTAAATAACTGACGTATTTTCTATGTTTGACTTTTTACGCGGTCCCAATTTGCCACATAAAATAGTTTTTTTGTTGTATGTCGACGAAGTTGTTTGTAATATGTAAGTATTTATGAAATTTTCGAATTTTTGTTTTGTGTGGTTTCTTTTTATGCGGTCCCTATCTACCGCGCAAAGACAGGTATTACTGTACTTATTTTTTTTTCTTTCTGTGTTAAGTCAGTTTAAAGTTTTGATTTGACATTGGTATATAAATAAAAACAAGCATGAAAGTAAATATATATAACTCCGGATTTTCTTAACTTAGAGCTTCCGAATTGTGTGAGATTATATAAAAGATAATTTCGGCTAAATATTATTATTTGAATTTTCGGTCGATTTCGCTCAATTGAATAGTACTTTGTCCTTTTAAGAATACTTTAATATATATTATAACAAGAACCAATCTCCGCACAATGCATTTTAGAATGATTTGATACAGAACATGTACTTGTAATATCTAATTCAAGAAAAGCTGTGCGCGTCATATAACTTTCAGAACAATAAATTTGTTAGTTAAAATTCTCATCGAACCGAGACAAAAACAATTTCGTGCCAATTTTAAATGCAAATAACTTTATTATTGTTTTCTGCCCACATTTAGAATTTTTTTCTTTATCGAAATAAATTCGTTTTCATAAATTTAGGCAATGTTTTAAGGTTTATAATATTTTCTGCAATTTATATAAAATTCATAAAAGTGTTTATAAGTGGATTTTTTCAATGATGATTATAAGCTCGAAACATCTGACAAATGTTTTTAATCAAAAATTAAATTTTTACTGTAAAAAGAATTAAGAAGAAATAATTTCTAACTCTTAAAAAGAAAGCAATTAGTATTTTTAAGCAAAACATGGATTTAACGAAACAGTTTGTAAGGGATTTACATCCCTTCTTCCTTGTGACATGGTTAGATGTGCGGGAGGAAGTAACTAAACGATCAGACGACATGATGAGCTTCAATTTATATTTATCACTATATTCAACTCAGACACAAATAATACTCTAAATAGGATAATTTTGATCAGTCAGAACACGAAGATGAGACAAGATGGCGTGGGGATAATATATCCGACGAGCATGCAATTAACCCTTAACATAACTTATACAAAGCTCATTTAGTTTAGGACCGTGCTAATAATTTAATTCTCTAACTTCTACTTGAAATAAGATCACAGTACCTGAAGTCTTGTAGTCTTATTATCCTTACATTTATTTTAACACAGCTCCAACAGTTCAACTGAGCGCTTCTTTAAGATTCCAACTTCTCACTTCGTACACTATTTACGTATACGTTTTACTGCCGCTTTACTAAGCTTCTCATCTATCCACTTCACATCCAAACTATCTTCACTTCACTAACCTTCAATCCTCTCTTCACTAACCTTCCAAACTCGCGAACACAAAATATGTATAGTAAACTTACTTTGCATAATCACGCTTTCTGTCCTCGGAGAAAGTTGGTTGAAAAAATGATGACTCAAAAGGAATCCCCAAGGGGTTAGTAGAAGGATCCGTATAGATCCGTCACAAGTTTAAGATAGGATGTCTTACAATTAAGAAAGAAATACATGAAATGTAAAGTATTAATTATTTTAGATATTTGGAAACTCTAAAAAGAAATGTTCCCGCAATAATAACCAAATATTTAGTAAATATTAGACATACATCAATTATCCCTCCCGAATCATTTAAATCTGTATTTTTTAATTATTTTTCAACAATGAAGCTGCAATTGGAAGTAGTAAAACATACTGAACAATACATTTTATTTTTCAGCTCAATATATTAGGCTTCAGAAAAATATGGTTACACTTTGAAAATGAATTAAAATTAAACAAACATATTTTCGCTAACGGATTTACGTTTCATAAAAATAAGATTATAATTTATATTTCGGGAAGTTCAAATTAGAAGGTGCAATATTCTCGGTTTGAAACATTCTCGTTTCAGAATCTCTTCACCCCTCGAACAAGCGCAAGTTGTAGCATGTTTTATTAAATTTAATCTGAAACCACATGTACAGCGTAAATTTTGGACTACCAATGGACGAGTGAGTGAGTGAATGAATATTAACGTCGCAATGTTTAGCAACACGAGGGCTTTTGGCTACGGTCCACGTAATTTACCAATGGATGAAACCCACCTTCAAGATCAACAATTTGTGTCAGACATGAAAGATTTATGACGATAGGTAATGTATTGTCAAAAAAAAAATCAGGCCACACTAGCAGAGTGAGTGAATATTAACGTCGCACTGTTCAGCTACACGAGAGCTATTGGCGACGTATCGCGTAATTTTGAACCATGGTCAAGTGACGTGGATGACACCTGAGCTGGCGCCCTCTTCTCCTAACTACCTCACTACACCAACGGGAGGATGTTTAAGCTCTCGACAGATTTAACGTACATCTCGCCCCTACTCGGCGGGTCTTCAGTGATACTGGGTTCGAACTCATGACACGCTAGTCATGATCCGATACCTTGACCACTTGGATACCGTGGCCACGCCGCGCTAGCAGATGCTGAGATGTGTGTGTGTGTGTGTGTGTGTGATGTTATCAAACATGTATAGACTCGAAATACTTGTATAGAATCAAAGTGTTGCGCACGATTAATGGTGCCCGTTTCGAAATCTAATAGTAAATCATAGTAAGAAACATAGTATAGTTTGGTATTTTCTTTGTGGAAGATAAAAATCCTAAAGTGAATATCCGTGGTTGTTTATTTGTATTAAACTTTAAAAGGTGTCGTTACTTTTCGATCACCCCGTATAATTTAAATAAAAATGCATTATACACTGAATTAAAAATAAATTAAAACAAAACAGACTAAACAACAAAAGTTGTATGTAAAAAAGCAACCAGACAAATTTTTTACTCAACAGGTATTTTAGAACCATTTTTTTTTTCATTTGCTTCATCCTTTCAAAGCTTTGTTAACAAATATCGATGTTTCCAAATAACAATTTTATAAAATATGTTTACGAAGGAAGGGATGTTTTTAGTACCCTTTTATAAGCTTCACTTGTATGTAACGGAATCTTTGAACTCAACTTTTACCCACTTTAAAAGGTCAGATTAATTCGAATTTTCGTCCACTTGTCCAGACCGATGAAAATACAATAATTTAATAAGTTTGTTCATTGTCCTGATGAGGATACTCAGGATAAACGATTTCCAATTTTTAAATCTCATCCCGCATCTGGCGACTAATTTCAGATCCCATTTCCAGATTTGGCGATTATAAGATTAAGTTACAACTTGTTCGATTAAATAAAAAGGGGCGTTTTTTAGGTTTTTTAATTAATTCATTTATTTTAATAGCAGAATAAACTTATTTAAAAGGAATATTTTACTGAATCTAATTTAAAGAGAACCGATTAATTTTTCCGTTAAGTTTCTAGTCAGGTATTTTGCTCCATTTATAATTTTGGTTAATATCTTGCCTATGTAAGATGACATTTGAGGGGAAAAAATCACTCCAAAAATGTGAAATTTGGAGCCAATGTAGCAAATGATGTGATAAAGGATATCAGTTTTCCTCCTTTTTAAAAGCATGCTAATCATCAATTAAAAAGCGATGGGATTTTTCCTTTAGAATTAAAATGACTCCCCTTTTCACTCCATGCCGGCTTGACGTTATGTATCGGGATACCCTATATATTATTTATTTTTTCATGTTTTTAGACGTATTTTGTGTTTTTCCTTTATAAATAATTCCTAACTTTTGTCCCCTTAATGGATTGACCACCATTGTTCAAATTATACAAATATTTATACTCATTGCTCAATTTGTAAAACTGTATTTACATGTATTATGTAGTTCAGTGCTTCTCAAACTTTCAACATTTGCGACCCAATATTCAAACATAATTACCATTGCGCACATCCTCCATACAATAACAATGTATTGAATTCAAAAATAGTGTACTTTGAAGCTAAAATTAAACAATATGACTTTAACCTCGTAAGTGCCATCGGAGTATATAAATGTTTTGTTCAGTCAAAGTGTTAAGTGTCCCAGACGTATATATATGTCTTTCAGAAGTACGATCTTTTCTGTGCACTGCTATTCATAAAATTATTCCGAAGGTTTTAGAAAGCAATAAAATGACCTCGACAGTGTTTGAGAAGAATTTACCTATTTCAGAGGATTTACTTATTGATTTTTTTCTCCCCCCCCCCATACATCACATACGTGCGCCTACGTGAGAAACAGTGACACTGGGAAGCGAATCGCTTAACTTTTAATCGGTAGTTAAAGGATTAATTATAAACCGTACAAATTATCAAGAAAATTGTTCATTTTTGTATGAAATTTTATATTTGACACACATGTAATTATTAAACTTGTTCTTAAATTAGTATTGTTAAATTAATTATAAAACACATTTTTCAGTACTGATACATTTTTAAGTGTATTATATCAATGTAAATGTGTATTTTATTTTTTATATTTTGTTTGCTTACTTTCAGTACATTAATATTTTTTTAATTTTTTTTTTTTGAATTTTTAATTTGCTTCCGCCTTCCTAGGGAGGCGTACTCCCCTGTTTGAGAAACGCTGATTTAGTTCTAATTTGTGTTCATAATAATGAACAAGTACTGCTGCCTTTTTATTATCTTTCATTTGAGATAATAAATAAATGTATATATATATATATGTGTGTGTGTGTGTGTAAGGATAAATAATTTAATTAGATCTAAAATTATAAATCCCTAGACCACTTTTAACTTTTATTTTCCGTTATTTCTTCAAGTATTAAATTGATTACTCACTTCTGCCTCTTGAAGAACACATGGCCCTAAGCAGAACTTTTATCCCGACCATTAATTTTTTTTACATCGTATGCCATGCTTAACTTTCAAATATACCTCTTCAATAAGAAGTGTACTTGAGAACATCTGCCTAAGTGGTCCACAGACTCTTATACAAAACGCGTGTCCGTTTCTCTGTTTGTAAGTAGACGCCGAAATATTTTCGTGGAATAAAAACCGTTTTTACGAAAAGCATTGGTGTTGGCTCGGAAAACACGACATATATACATCATCACGAAAACCTTTTTTTATATATAGATACATATATATCGAGTCAATACTCCTTTATTTTACTAATGTTAACAGATATTTTACACTGTACATGTTGAAGGCAGCAATATCAAACTGTTATTTAAATAAAATTTGTCATATAGTTTTTTTATTATTATTTTTCAAATATTTATTAATTTTTAGTTAGTTTTGTTTAAAAAAATACTCTCTATGATTAAATCTGTCTATAATCTGTTATCCGTCTATAGTGCTGTGTGCAACTCTGTGATTTATCTGTTTACGTTTCTTTCAAATAGTTTAATGGAAAAACAACGTGATTGATTTAAACCGGGCAATAGTTTTGATGAATAGAATGGAGAGAGAGAGAGAGTACTGTGCTATCATTTCTTCTTTCACAATCGAAATTTCCAGGTTATTTCGGATCTTCACACGCGTGCGTCTAAAAAAAATCCTTCATCCATGTATATTCGGTTCGTTGTGATCCACGTGTATCTAACTCATGCAGTCGATTATTATTTTCAAATTGATCTATTTATGAACCTTTTTACACTTATGAATTGAAAAATGGTTAAAGGTTTCTATCTAAACACGTGAAAATTGACCTCCATCTTTTTCTAGAAGAAAAAACGAAAGAAAAAAAGGAACGATGCTTTGAATCTGTAAACATTCTGGTGTTATCAAGGTTTCGCGTTAAAAACGTCATAAATTGATATAAAACATTTCTTTGCCAATCAGATATGAAAGGTTTGGAGGAAAGAAGTAATGTGACAGATAGTTTATTATGCATAAGTTTTTAGTTTATTCACTTCTGGTTCTCGGAAAATAATTTGTTATTCTGAATTCTGTGACTTTGTTGTTTTGAGCAGCTTGTTTACAACAGGTAAGAAATTAGCATTATCATACTTTATAGTTAGTCTTATTTGTAATTCCTTCTAATAATGTATGGATAAATTGTTTTGAAGAAACAGCTTTTTATATAATTCTTAGTTTGATTTGCGAAACTGTTTTTATAAATTGTTCCTAATGAAAATATGATATAAAAATAGTCTATTGTTTAAAAAAAATAATTGCAGTAATTATTTTTAAAAAAATTATTTTAATATAAATAATTATGAATAATATATTAAATTGCTACAACTCAAAGGCTAAAAACGTGTAGGAATATAGCATGGTAATATAGGTTATAGTAGATTGATTATCCACAGTAAATAGACAGCCAATTCTTCCGCTTAATATTATGATTGCAGAATTAATATATGCATTTTTCAATCGGATCGCTATTTGAACGAAGTCAATAAATCCCGAAAAAAATTCGTTACTTGGAAAATTCGCTGAATAGAGGTTCATTTTTTAATGTGCTTTAGAAACCACATAAAACAAATTTTAAATTCATAAACCCTATATATTATTTCTTTTTAAAAAGTAATTAATTATTCATACTTTTTTTTGTAATTTAATATCTATTTAATTTATAAATCTTACCCCTCAAAAAAATTTACAAGATAAACAAGGGGAAAAAACATTGTCGATTGTCATCACTGTATTTTGTCAACATTGTCATCACTGTATTTTCAAATTTAAAAAAATAATTTTATATAAAAATTGTTAAATGATAAATAATTTTCTTTTTCTAATTTTAAGCCTGCAAGTAATTTTATAGTCAGTAATGTAAGTATACATATCGACATGTGTTCAAATGCATACAAATATGCATACTTCTTTTGATTAAGAGTAATATAATATACATATGGGTCATATTTTAATCTTGTAAAAAATGGCAAATGTTTCAAATGTATAAAGTAAACTTTTTCTGTACATTTGTTTAATTCAAGTCTCTAGTTTATAACTCAAATCTAAATTTCAACACTGGAAATATGTAGAGAAATTATATTTGGGTAAATATGTATTTGTTGTTTGATAAACTGCCCAAGTGAGGTCTGATATTTTTAATAATACATGGAATAGTAAATCAAATGTATGAAAGTATTTTAATTAAATCAAAAATGTAAAGTTTAAATCTGTTCATCAAACATTCTTTTAACTGTTTCTTTTTACAAGTCATCCTAATTTTTAATTAGTTTACAAATGTCATATCTCTGTCCGTTTTTAAATTTATTTCCAATTATATATGCAAATGACGTATATTAATGCATGCGCTCATTTTTTTTTCAAGAACATGTATTTTCAAGCCTCCAAAGTGTTAAATTTTCGAATATCTTTTAATAAATGCTACGATATTGGTAAAATAAATTGAACAGCATTTCTTTTATATTCCTTTTGTTTATACAAATATGAACATTTAGTAATGAAGATTGTTAAATCTCTTAAGACTTATCAATATTTCTTTAATAGTTAAATTGCAAAACCTGCTTTTTTTATATTTGCATTATGTATCCCGTGTATGAGAAGCTTTAGTATGAAAATTATCAGAAACACACATAAATTATTTTACTAATTGAAAAATTAATAATATAAAAAATTTTAAGTCAATTCCTAATTTGAATGAATAGAACGATGAATTTTATTAACTATTGAAAATTTGAACAAGTCATATATATAGGGAGAGAGTGAACTAATATTAGGAATTGAATAAAGATAATGATTTGTCTGCATTGTTGTAACAATGCACACCCGGTTCGGCTATTTTGGCTAAAAGACCATTTTTCGACTCCAACTTTTGTAATTATTTTCACAGTTACATTGTTACAAAAAGGGAGACGAATCTAAGTTGGCATCGAAAACCGGTCATTAATTTAATCAATTAACCTGTAATTAATTAATTAATATTTGAAAAATCTGTATTAACATCCCGTTTCATCCACTACAAGTTCATAAAATCTTTTTTAAACTTGTGTGCTTGAATGAATAGATAGTATTTTATTAACGATTGAGAATTTGAATAAGATATATTTATAGGGAGAGAGTAGGAACTGAAATAAGCAACATTGTGATTTGTATATTTTTAAAGTGTTTTTAAACATATTAATGTCATATATATCAATCTTATATCAATTCCATTGTTCTTTAAATTATTTCTCTCTTTTTCTTTCAAGTTTTTTGACGTTTTGAATGAAACTCTGTTAACAGCAATCTGTTCATACAACCTATTCATTTACGACTTCATTTTTAGCTGAGTTGTATGCACAAGCGTTGCTATTTTCACCTTACTGAACTGATTAGTTCGCTTGAATGGGATTTAATTAACAGCTGTCCTTGCGCATTCAGCAAAGCATTAATTTTTGTACTTTCAGCAGAAACTGTCATGTAACAAAATGAATATTCGTTTGTGTTTTGGTATATGTAAAGATAGAACTAAGTGGGGAAAAAAGATTCCATACATATCCTACAAAAAGCAACGGATAAATCCATGGAAACTTCCTCAAGTTATTTAGTTAGTTGCAGAAATATCCAGTTGAGCTTCTTTAAAGAGTTATAAAAGGAGTGAACAGTTTCAAATAAATACACTGATGCTCAAAATTAAAAGAACCTTTGGAATTTTACTTTCCAGTGTGTTTTCAGAGACTTGGCTTGAAGTCCCATCTACGTAAAAAAATATATTAACTTATACTCAGTGAAATTTCCGTGATTTAGCAACATTAAGGTTAGAGCTATCCAAATGAAAAAGAAGCAGGCGCATTTTTGATGCCCATACATCATAAAAAGTTATAAGTAATTTATCGTTTTCACCAAAACTATTTTGATATATGCAATAATGTCTGTATCTATATTCATGAAAACATAGATGCTTCTTTAAACGATTATTTATTTTTTCCACGTGTTTATTTTTTCCTTTAATAATAACCAAAATGTTCGTTCAAATTTCATGAAATATAGAGTAAATTTGAAATTATATAAAGTATACATCTTAAAAGTTGAAATGAAGAAACTGAATATTCATTATACGAAGAAAATAACTTTTGCTGTCTGTGTAAGCGCAAATACATCAATAATTTTTTTGAATAATTTTGTCAGAAGTTTATATAAAAAAATTCCGGTGGAGTACTGTATAAAATTTAAAAGGATTTAACGCTCAATTTTTGTTATTTTAAAACCTGGATGCTAAGAGATTTTCTGATTTTTTCTGATTTCATTTTTAATTATAGGATGGGTAAATTGAATTGCCTAAAATATGTATTGTTTTCCAATTAAACATATATTCTATTAAATAATGTAATTACATCGCAAAATTTACATTGCTCTGTAATCGAAATCTTATAGAAAATACCTGCATGAAATAGAAAGTACTATAGATGTATAACGATCCTGGCAATTCTTAATGAAAAAGAAAGAATTGGGATTTAGATATGTATTTGTAGTATTTAAGTTTAGTATGCTATTTTCTCATAATCTATTCGCAAATGATTGACATTTATTAAGTACGTTAAAAGGGAGGTCCATGAAGAAGGTTAATCTCGAACACTCACAAACTGTAGGGCGTGGCCCCTTAGAGGGGCGTGATAATTCTACGAGGGGGCGCGAGCATAGTGAAAAATCGAAAACAGAAGATTATTTAAGAAATTATTAATTTTTGGAAAGTAAACAAATAAAATACATTCTGACGTAACAAAAATAAAATACACATTTACACTGATATAATACACTAATAAATGTATCAGTACTACACAATGATTTTTGTAATTAATACATTTCGTAATTACAATGTAATGTCGTAATTACCAGTGGCCCCATGGACTTGTGATGTATAAAATAAATAAAAAAAACACATATCTTGATAATTTGTACGGTTTATTTTATTAACTTTTATACATAATTTTTAACTGCTAATTAAAAGTTACACAATTTGCTCCCCAATGCCACCGTTTTCCGAGTAAGCGCGAGTATGCGATGTAATGGAAACGGGAAGAAAAGGAATAAATAGGCAAATTCTCTGAGATAAGTAAATTTTTCGCAAATACTGTGTTAAGTTCCTTTTACTGCACTTCTAAGCCTTCGGAATGATTTTATAGATAGCAGTGCACAAAAAAGATCGTACAGAAAGAACGTCGTTTATCCGAACGTTTATTATCCGGAGCGTCAAATATCCCAACCAAAGTTCGGATCTGTTTTCGAACAGTGCAATGCTCAACATTTGTTTTCTGTGAAGCCAAAATTGACGGAAAAACCCAAGGTGAGGGATATTTGAGGAATTTCAGCTGTGTGATTTGGTAAACATCTGCGCTGAATATTAGGTCAGTTTGGTTCCAAGTGAGGTGGTGAATACGTGCTCTTTTGTTGAGTTTTGTTGATGTAAAAACCTGGATGGCATGCGATGCAGAAGATTGTAAATTTCGATTGCTAAATGATGACGAGATTGTGACTTCCGTCCAAGAAGAATCGAACCCTATCGACGATGAAACGGATGAAGACGAGGACAACAACAATGAAAGTAGCAAATTCTGAAGCGTTTCTTGCGTTAGAGACAGCTATGGAATGGTACGAACAGCAATCAGAGTGCTGTTCTGCTCAACTACTGCTGCTGAAGAGAATCAAAGACCTTGCATTGAAAAATGGTACAGCGAAAAATAAGTGATTATTTTCAACAATCAAGGTAAAATTGCGACGTTTTGCATCTATTTTGCTTTTTCTTCTAGCAGTTTTCCCGCATGTGATGATTTTCAATATTTGTATTGTGTCCAGTATCATAAACTGCATGGATAGCATTCGGTTTTCCGTTATCCGAACAGTGTCCGGTCACAATTGATTGATTGTGTTGTGTTTGACGCAATTGGTTTTTCTTATTCTATCAAGTGTTGAAACTTTTTCAATATGCATGGACGGGACATTGCATGTGAAGTATACAATACCGATATTTTAGAATCTATTTCCTAACAAGTATTCCATTCACAAAAGTCATTCTGACCCATGTGATTCAACGTTAGAGTAAATTTAAAGCTAACGCACTATTTTCTTCATGTGCTATGAAGCAATAATTGTGGCAAATCGAATAAAAATGACAGCTTCAGAAGTCATTGGCCTCCCTTTCCTACTGACCTTGCGGCAGTCTTATTGCGAAGTGAACACACATCACTTGAAGGGCAAGTGTAACTTAATTTCTGAACAAACTATTTATCACCCCGTGCTTCTCAAACTTTCAATGTTTGTGACCCAATTTTCCTTCATAATTTTCATCGCTACCTCTCCCCTCCATACCATAACGACGTGTTAAATGTAATAATAATGTGCTTTGACGCAAAAGCTACAATATGACTATAATTATGAACCGAACAAATTGTCAAGATAAGTATTAAACTTTGAAAATAATTTTGTATATGACATGCCCATAGGAGTCGGTAATAATCATTAAATTTGTTTTTAATTTAGTATGGATAAATTATAACTATCACGTACACACTATGTAATACTTATACATTTTTCACAAAACAGTGTAAATAGATATTTTATTTTTTATTATGTCAGAATGTATTTTGTTTTGCTTCCTTTCAGTTCATGAATAATTATTTTAGATCTTGGATTTTCGACTTTTCGATATGCTCGAGCCCCCCTCATAGGGTTATCAAGCCCCCCCCCACTCCTAAACGGAAGTGCCCCATAATTTAAAAAAGCCGATATAATCGCATTTTCTCTCAGTTTTTAGGATGAATAATATTTTCTATAAAATTAATATTTTGTAATTTTATGTACAACTTATGCGATGTAAATAATCTATTTAAAAGTTACCAAACTTGTCCAATAATTTGACCATTTCTGTAGATAACTTGCTTCATAAGTTGTGTTTTTAACACGCTTTTATAAGTTTTACTTGCATGTAACGGAATCTTGGAAGCCGATTTTCACCCACTTAAAAAAGGTCAGATTAATTCGAAATTTTGCACACTTGTCAAGGACCGATGACAATAGAATAATTTCATAATTTTGTTCCATTGTTCTCATCAGGATCGTCAGGAATCACGATTTGGCGACAATTTTATATACCACTTCCAGATTTGGCAATTTATTGCACATACAATTTTCAGATTTGGCGACTAATTCGATATATCATTTTCAGATTTGGCGACTAATTCCATATACCATTTCCAGATTTGGCGACTAATTCCAGATTTAGCGACCAAAGGAAAAAGGTGTAACCCTACAGCGAGTGTTTTTAATTAATACACTTGTGGTTTTTAAAGATAAAACAAACAAAAAAGTGCTCTGTATGTGAGAAAGTGGAGGGTGGGTGTGTGTTATCAATTTCTTACTATAATATAAACATTTTTCTGAAAATGAAAAATTAAAAAAAAGGCTCGTGATGTGAAAAAATTATTTATGTTCTAACTGCTAAATATTTTTTATTTCTATAAAGCAATACGTTTAGAAGTGATGATACGAATTAACATTATAGCAATACGTTTAAAATGTGAGAATGATTGACACTTAATATTACCATGTTTTTATTAAATCGCTTTCTTTAATGTCTGTCCGGGTAGAATTTTGTAATTGATTTTAAACTGTGTGACTTTCCGATGAGCTAGAGACTTGAAATTTGGACCATATCTCAGAAGTGGATGTCAATGCATGAAAATGTGAAAAAAGAAGAAAAAAAACGAAAAAGAGGAATTTTTTATACTTTTTAGTCCGTTGTAAAAACATGGTACATTAAATTTTTTTTAATTCAAACTTTTTTTTTCTTACCACACATTTTATTTGTTTGACCTGTTCTTTTGAGACGGACTCTAATATAACGATACGGGACTCATCCGAGGCCCCATAAACAGAGAGAATAAATACACTTCAGACCCTTTAATTAAAATCCATTGAAGAGCAATACTTATTCCAGCAGCCACGTAATTCTGGCTCCAAATATCAAACTCAAGGATAAATTCAACAATGAATAAACGACAATTTAAAAAACTAAAAAACACGCTTTTATTGCAGATAAATCTAAAAAATGAAAAATAAATTATAATTTAAAAAAACTAAAGAACACGCTTTTATACTGTATCGAACTAAAAAGTAAAAAAATAATTATTAATATAAGAATAAAATGATGAGCGAGAAAATGAATGTCATTGGGGTAAAAGCGTGGGGTGTTGTATCAAAACTATATCAATTGTTATAGTTTTTAACTTCTTTCAATTCCGAAATTCCACCCCACGCTTTTACTCCAATGACATTAATTTTCTCGTTCATCATTTTATTCTTATATTAAGAATTATTTTTTTACTTTTTAGTTCGATACAGTATAAAAGCGTGTTCTTTAGTTTTTTTAAATTATAATTTATTTATACATGCGATATAAAAAGTTTTTATATATTGCTATATGCTTTTTATATATAGGTGACAAGGGAGATTCAAGAGAAGGATACCGAAAATAGGTTAGAAAGTCCGTGGGTGAGATAAAAGACAGGAAGGTGATATTTGAAGAATTAAACCTTAATTTATAAGAAGGCTGCCTACAGTTCAGGTATTGCCACCTTCATATTACATTTGATATTTATGGTATTAAAGAGGTTAAGTGGCCAGTAGTTCCGTATCTACCGTGTAAAGTAATATTGAGATAGTAGATTGCTTACTTTAAAGTGTTTGAATCATTAGATGTATGTATTCTCCCAAAACGCGACTCTCGTCTCCTCCCTCTGTTGACTGATTGGAACATCCTATTTATAATGTTGCATTGAATTGTGTTTGAGTCGGTTAAAGTTCTAATTAAAATAATTGGAAATTATCATGTCGAATCATCCTTCCCTTTCTCCCACACCTTTAGTTGGCTCAAAGGGTAGATGGGAAGGGTTCAAAGTGGAAATCAGATTTATTTACTAAATTTAATGAAGTTTATTTGCAGTGCCAAGGCGACATCAAAAATGTTGTTAAAAAAGGACCATTATTTCAGTGTTTCTTGTCAGAATTAAGCTAAAGGAGTATACTATTAGATGTCGGTAATTTTACCAGTTTTCAATTTGTGATTGACAATCTGCCAGGAAAATGAAGTTTTAACCTACGGTCAACTTTTAAATGTCCTTTTTTCAGGTATTGAAACTAGGTTTGAGAATTCTTTGACTATAGTAGCACACTATGACTATGTGGAGACTATGGTATGAGCACAGTTAACAATGGATTCATGTGGTCACATTGAAAAAAATGTCAGATTACAAAAGGAAATTATCAGAATAGTCACTAACCAGATCTTAAAGTAATGTTTAGAAACGCATGTCAGGAGTTTGGGCCTTAAAAAAATACCTGTTATTTATTCCGAAGTATGAAATATCTTGAGAGAGTTTCTAAGCACTTTTACTAGAGAAAAGGAGTTTCAGCGCGAGTGTCAATCTCCAAAACAAAATCAGAAACAATAGAAGGAAGATCGGACACTCTAAACCGAGAAGATTTGGGGTTGAAACTTACAAGATTGATGCCAAATGCTGAACATTTGTTATCAATGTTTGTCACAAACAAATTCCCCCCACTCTTCAAAATATTTATTTGTTGATCCGTTATTTTATAAATTAGTTAAGTTTAAACAAAATTAATTAACATGTATTTTTTAAGTTTTATACACTGTACTTCAGCGTTTCTCAAAACTCTGGGGTGCATCCCCCAGGAGGGCACGATAACCTTACGAGGAGGCTCAAGCATATATTGAAAGGTGATTATTATAAAAAATAATACTTTACTGTAATTCAACGAACAAAATACATTCTGACATAATAGAAATATTTACACTGATATAATACACTTATAAATGTATCAGTCAGTACAATGAATTTAACAAATAATTTAGCAATACTAAGTAAAGAACAATTTATGTGATAATTACCAGTGGCCTTATGGATTTGTATTAACACTTATCTTGATGATTTGTACGGTTTATAATTAATCCCTTAACTTCCTATTAAAATTACGCAATTCGCTCCTCAATGCCACTGTTTTCCATGTAGGCACGTGTGTGTGATGTATTAAGAGGGGTAGGGGGGAAGAATAAAAAAGCAAATCCTAAGAAATAAGTAAATCCTTCGCAAACACTGTCAAGGTCCTTTTATTGCATTCGAATGCCTTCGGAATAACTTTATGGATAGCAGTGCACAGAAAAGATCATACTTCGGTAAGACGTGTATATACGTCCAGAAATTAATGCTTTGGCTGAGCGAGACGTTTGTATACACTGGTGTCACTTAAGGCATCTAACTGGTTGCGACAAACTTTTTTTTAAAAAAAAGGAGATATGGGGATTTTGTTGTTATTTTTAGATTTGTTTAGTGCATTTTAAGAAAAATGTGCTAAAATTAAGAAGAGAAAAATAAATTATTTTTACAAAAATGGGAAAAAATAGTTAAAATTGTCAAAAAATAGCATAAACGCGGCCCATTCTGCACCAAAGGTTTATAAACAAATTTTCAACTTTTTCAATCTAATGTGTTGCTATATTATTCAATTTTGAAATGACTTTCAGAATAAGAGATATTTCCTTTTTTACAAAAACTAGAGCACTTTATCTCGGTTACTATATGAAAATGCTTAAACAGACAGTGATTATATTCACATAAGGGACTGTAAATTTTGTAATAAAACAGTGATTGATAAATCTGAAGGTTAAAACACTTCTACTATTATACAGAACTTACAGAAAAAAACTCAGTTAATTATGTTCAAAACTTTTTTAGCAATCGCTGACCCCGTTTGATTATTTTCAAAAAATCACATTTCGAGTAAAACGCGTTTTAAAGTATATCTTGCTTAAAGTAACGGCATTTGCTTTTACTAAAACACTTGTAGTTTTTGTTCTAGTAAACGGAAAATAATAAACTTGGTATTTTTATAAAGCTAATAAGATGGCCCATAAAATAAAGTCATAAAAAATTGTCAATTTTTGGCAAAATTCACCATTTTTAGGGTAGTCGGATACCTTAAGAGATTGAAGTCGTATCGCTTTAGCATTAAATTATAGCATTATTGAATGCAATATATTTTTGTTGTGTAGAGGGGGAGGGGACGATGAAAATTATGATTGAATATCGAGTCGAGAATATTCAAAGTTTGAGAAGCACTGCTATACTTCACTACAGTGAGTATAGCAGAATTTTAAGTACCCCTATATCATCTTTCAAAAAGACATTTAAGTTAATAAATTTGCAAAAATTCAATATAGGTAGCAATAATTCAATATCAGTTACCAATTTTTTCCCATTTTAATAATAATAATTTATTTTACTTCTCTTAATTTTAGCATATTTTTCTAAATGTACTAAACAAATCTGAAAACCACACAAAAAAAATTCTCTTTATCTCAATTTTTTTTAAAGTTGTCTCAAGTCGGATACCTTAACAGGTTGAGGACCACTGCTTTTAAACACCATATGTTTCATTAAATCCTATGATTTACTTATAGCATCAAAGTACAAAATTGAGAGGGTTGTATTAAAATTTAAAACAGCTTTAAAAATAACTTTTAACCTCTTTTTACTTTTTGAGCGGGACCTATTTGAAGTCGCTCCTTCACCGTCTTGCCTACCTAAGGTTGTGGAAGGAAACAAAGCATCACCAGAAACTTGATAATAATTATTATCTTATTACTATTCAAACTCACTAATCAACCACAAATGACACTACAATAGGAGACCCTAGGAATGATACATAAAGAGAGCAATCTATTCTAAGTAAACAACCCCTCAGGGGGCTCACCTTCTTTAGGTGAGTACGGGTGTCACAATCCCGAGGTGCCCTAGTGATCTTTTTCTTTTTCCAAGGGGTTTACTGTCTTTGGTAAACACGGGTTTCACGAACCCGGGGTACCCTAGTGAACCTTCTCTATTTTCGACCCTCTTTCTTGTCATTCAATTCATTCTTTCTTTCTCTCTTTCCGTCTAGACCACAGATATTAAAACAAATGTTTGGCGCAGTATAGCCGAAATCGGCTCTTGCGCCAATAAACCCCAAAATCACCTCACCTCACCTCTAAGTAAACAAGCGCAAATGATCTGTTTAATTTATTCTAATTCAATCTATCTTAGATTCTTAAACCTTAATCCACTAATTTATCATAGTAGCAAACTCCATCCTTAACTCACGTTGTGATAATGAAAAAAAAAATCTCACCTACACATCTGCTTCCCTATTCCTTCTATCTTACATTTACAAAACCTTTTTTTTTTGACTTTATATAGTCAAACTAATTTACATATCAAGGTTTCTTCTTGAGGGATGGCTGTGAATTAACGCGAAAGCTTGCCCGAAAGTTTTCCCAAGAGGATTAATAATAAGGCCGCGTATACATCTGTCACAACTTTTGAAATATATTAAAGATGATCCTGCACATAATTTTTTGAATATGAAATTGGATTAGAATTTGTCCCAAACAATTTACTGAAAAATACTGAGATTAAAATTTTTATTCGCATGGCAACTGTACAGAAGCATCATTTTTGTAAATATTACCAATGGCGCCGACCAATCACAACGTCTTACAAAAATTCAATATTCTGCGAATATTTTAGTTTGTTTGAATATTTTCAATATTTTTTTTCATAAAATCTATATTAATTATTTAGATACATGTGAACAATTTATCACCCGTCTATTTATTAAAGCACTGCGTAATTTTTTCATTCATCAACATTGTACTTTTTAGAAATCGTACAGTTTATTACACATTGAAATGCTTTATTGGTTACTCCAATATTTTAAACCGTAACCATACTCTCTGACTAAGAGCACTTTATATTCCTTTTGTGCAATGCCAGTTAAAAAACGCAAGAGTTCTAGAATTATATCTAATAATGCACTTATCAAATTTGACAATAATTCTTTCTGTAGTAAATTATTTTATTGTTTAAAATCTGTTTCCTGTCAATAAGGATTATTTATTTTGTCTTAAATATAGCATCCATTGTTTCCACAACTGAATCATAGAATCCATAATAAAGACATTCAGGATAAACAATAACGCTTATGCTTTAAAGAATCAATTGCATTTACGATTTTTAGATTCAATCATGAGTTAAAAAGGCTTCAACTTTGTTGACATCCTCCTAAAACACGTGGCCATCTTGTTTTCTCATTAATGGAGGGGGGGGGGGCTTTTCCTTTCCAGAACACCAATTAGTCATGTAATTTTGTTACTTGTTTGTCTCTTTATCTGTAAATGTATATATATTATTGCTAGGTAATATAATAGTGAAGTGTTTGTGTATTTTCCTTTAGTACTTGTCACGCTAAAGAATTGGGACCAGGTATGCTTATGTTTTGTTTCTTGTTTGTGAGTTTTTAATACTAATACAGGAACTAAAAAAAATTATAAATTAATGATCTTTTTTAATTAAATAACAATTTTTAAGGCATCTTACTGGGTTCGATACCGTGATTTTGAAAAAAGAGTATAAGTTAATATTTTTTTATAGGTAGTGTCGTTTGAATTAAAAACGAATATACATCTATTTTAAGAATATTAGTACAATAAAAAATTATTTAAATGCATTTTTTAAGCAAAAAAAGAAGGAAGAATAAAATATTTTCAAAACATTTTTCTTTCGTGAAAATATTTTAAAATAATATTTTGCCTATGTATAACTAAGGTTTCTCCGTAGATCCTGAATTAGGATTTTTGAACTGTGTAATTCACAGAAATGTGAGGATTTATTTATATTTTAATGCTTCAGGGAAAATTAATTTTAATAAAAAAACATACGTAATTATTTTAATTGATAGTAATCCTGAAAGTAATATAAATTTTTCAAAAGTTCTAGTTCAGGCTCTGAGGAGAAACTTTAGCTATATACAGGTAAAATATAATTAATGTAAAAGCATTCGTCATAAAAAAAGAATACTTTGAAAATTTGTCATTATTTCTTCATTTTTTGCAAAAGAATTGCCTTTCAATAATCTTTAATTGTAATATTACTATTAAAACTATTGTGCATGCATGTATTTTTATAACAATAAAAATATGTGTAAGGAATTCAGTAATATCCTGTAATAAAGATGTTCAAAGTGAAGTATAAATATTAAAACTTATAGAAATAAAACTTTGGTATTTTAAATGGAAGATGGTGTGAATCATTGATAACACGTATTGCTGAAGCAAGGAAAGAGAAATTTAAAAACTTCTTAGTAATCTAGAATTTAAAATTTAAAAACTGAAAAATTATGCAAAATTACCTAAATTATAGTATGGCTTTATATTGTATTAAAAATATTATTTTACAAATCATAAATAAAAATATCTTTATTTGCAATTTTCTCAAAATGCCTTTTTTGGTGATTCTGATACACTTTGTGCAAGTTCTACTTTACCTATAGTGCCGATATTTTGCATAACACATAAATTATTTAATAAAGTGAATGAATTTGTTTTTAAATAAACATTTAAAAATTTCAGATATAGCACAAATTCTGCCTGAAATTTAAAGGAATTTAAATCAATAAGTTAAAAAAATTTTAAAAATTAATAAATTTATTTTTTTAAAATTTTATTTAATAATTTATAAATTGTTATGTTTGCAAACACTTTGGAAAATTTTAAAACGATATATGAAGTGGATTTATGCCGAGTGTACCTAAAAGTAAGAGCATGCCTTGCAAATAAAAAAAATAGTTATTGATTATTTATTTCTTATACAAATTTATTAGTGATTTAAAATGGAATCTTTTTACATTAACATGTACATAAATATACAGATAATTCAACGCATAAATTTTACTTCCAGTGCTTTTAATTTAAATTTGGTATAAAAAGTTTTATTTGTCGTAGTTACCCTAAAAAATAGTTGGATTTAGAATTTACACATTTTTTAAGGAATTACAAATAAGCATTCAGAAAAAAAATATTTCACGAATATCAATCATGCTAGAAGAAAACTCATGCTAACTTTATTATACATAGCTTAATGGATTTGTAAATCAGATTTTATGCGTGTACGTCAATTATTATATATATATATATATATATATATCACTTTATCAGAAGTTTTAATACAATATATCCATATGGTCTTAATGTTATATACTTTGCTAAAAACACACTCCAAATTATGTTACAAAGTAATAACAAGGAATTTTTTTATGCTGCTCCCAATTTAGATAAGAATTCTAAAAAAAACTCCAGAAGCAAAAGAACTAAAAGGAAAAACAGAGATAAGAAATCTTTAATTGATAATATTAAAGTCATTCTAGATGATTTTGAAATAAACTTTAATATCAAGCAGATCAAATACTTCATGTTTGGTCTTAATAAAAAGGAAATTGTATTGTTTGGCTGAAATCTTAAATAATGAGTGCTTTAAGGTGTGTCATGCAGTTCACATCATTAAAGACATTAATAATTTTTAGTTAATAAATTCAATATAAATATTGATAAATTTAATGAACCTACTACAGAATACTGCACTTTATTATTCATGAATAATACAATACATTTGATAAAGTTAGTTTTTCTACTAATTAATAGACATTTGTCACTTTTTCCTGTTAGGAATGTAATTGTTAAAAAAGCTTTTAAATATAATAAAACGATGGGCAGATTTATATTTAATTACAATAATAGCTCACCTTCTCTTGACATAGATGACTGTAAATGTAAGAACTATCACGAATTTATTGATAGCTATCATAAACATGTAGTAACCGGCAATTTAAATATAATCAAGGACAGAATTTTAAAAGATATCATGAGTAAAGGCACTAGTTTTGGATTAACAATTTCTAACAACAATAATACGGTTAAAAAAAATTAATAATGATATATATAATTTTATTACTAAATCTGCAGTTAAATATGGTTTGCCTTTAGAGGGGCATTTGATGAATTTAAGTATAATATTTTTAAAAAACTGATGAAATTTAACTATCATTCTAAATCAGTACTTACTTATGAAGATGTAAAATAGAAGATTTATGATTTACAAAAGAATTTTATCATTGTTTACATAGACAAAGTACCTGGTAATTATGCTATAATTTGTAAATATTTTTACAATAATATGATTAATGAACACTTTTTAAGCAATGAATCTTTTAAAAGATTGGACTTGTCAGATAAAGAAATTAATAATCGAATTACTGCTATATATAGAAAATTGGGTGTTTCCATTCATAAGATTACTTTTCCATATATATTTTTAACACCTAAATTTCATAAAAATCCTTTTAAATTTAGAACAGTAACAAATAGTTTTAAAACTTATATCACTGCTGCAGGTAAAGTGCTCCATAATATTATACAAGAATTCATCAATAAGCAATGTAATAAAGCTATAATTAAAAATAGTAAAGATATAGATTTTTTTAAAAATAAAAATATTTATTCAGTTCATAGTTATGACTTTAAAGATCTTTTTAATTCCATTAATATCAATGATATAATGAGGGTAATTTTAGATAATCATAGAAATTATAACCTTAATATTAATTTACAAAAATTTAGAACACTAATAAATTCAGTCTTAAAAGAAAACTACATTAATTTTAATGGTTCTCTGTACAAACAAATCAAAGGTTTGCCTCAAAATGGCCCTGCTAGCAATAGTTTGGCTAATTTATATCTACACTTTTACGAAAATAATTATATTATTAATAATGATTATTACATACATAGATGACCTAATTATTTTTGGTAAAATAATAATTTTAACCCCAATATTAATTTGTATCCGAATTATTTAAAGCTAATTAAAATTAATAGTAATCCAGTTAAAACTAATTACTTGGATGTATCATTATGTATTAAGGACTATAAATTACATAGCAATATTTATGATAAAAGAGATGATTTTAATTTTAACATTCTTAAAGTGCCTTACATATCTATATCAATTCAACATGTCTATATCAATTTATAGAAATATTATTTTCAATTAAATTTATCGTAACAATGTATTAGCTTGTGATAAATTTAATACATATTTAATTCTTAATAACCTTCTTAAACATTGTAATGGACACGGATACCCTCCTAAATATATAAAAAGTTACCTAACAGTTAAACAAAAAAGTTATTAGTTGTACAGTTTATAGATAGATGGCGCCTCTAGCTGAGTAAATTAACAATATTATATTTTCTTAAAAATTAATTGTATATGTCTGGGTGGTACTTTTATTTTCTACAAATTTTAAAATAAAATATGGAGTTTTTAAATGTGTATATATAGCGTTAATGCTATTTTATCAAAACCTAATATTTTTATGCGAACTGTTATTGTCCATAGCCGGGGAATATAAGCCATATGTTAAGTCTTTATCTAATAGTTTAACTTTGATTTTAAATATTTTAGTAATTATTACAGGCTATAATATTATCTTTTTACATTAATAGATTATGGTTTTATCTATAATGATAGTTAAACTTCTCTAGAAATTTATTGCTTTCCCTATGGCCCAGAGTATTGGCAAATTCAGGTGAAGGTTGGCTGGTCGAAAAACATTGTTTAAACCTGCATTCATGGTTCCTAAGGCTAGGAGTTTGCTCTAGTATTTCTGTGGCTAAATCTATTCGATCATGACTATAGTTATCTTAGGTTTATAACTATTTTTTGTATATTTTTGTAATATATATATATGTAATAAGACGATTGCCGTTGGAATGGATTTCTTTATATGATTACTATTTTTTTATGATTGATGTTGCATATTCAATATTATTGAGGAGGCTGTCTTGAGGTTAGTTATTCTTGTTTATTGTACACTGAACAAGTAGACACACAGATAGACGGAATCACAAAGAAACATACACACACAACAAAAATACACAAAACACAAACCGGCTACATGATGAGACACAAAACAGAAGAGAAAGAGGGCGCGGTCTCCAGGAGTCTCGGTATATATAGGCAGCTTAAATCACGTGATCTGTGTGGGTGGATGGATGTAGTTTAAAATACTCTCGTTAGGCGGCGGATTAACTTATTACTAAAACGTTGGTCCTAAAGGGATGGACCAAAGGTAATTAAAAGTTATTAAGAATAATTAATGGGGTTATTACATTTCCCCCTCCGCAAGAACCGTGTGTGCACCAGGGCCCTTGGTACACACCCGTATCATACAGAGATATAAAGTACAAAATTAAATTTTTAAATTATCATTATTTAAAAAACTTTCTTTCACTTCAACATTAACATAAAAATATTCGAGAATTTGCCAAAGTATAAATCGTAAAAATTTTGAAACAACCATCCACCACATTATTAATATTGGCTATGAATTCAAAAATATTAATTCTTAAAATACAAAAAATAATTTCTTAAAAATTTATATGAAATTGTATATAAGAGCACTGAGGGTGAAAAGAAACAAATTAGGATGACCCACGCCTTGTACAATCTTTGAGACAAGTTTTACTTCTTATCGTGTAAATGTTGCACAATAACTTCAAAAACAAATATCCCTAGACTGGAAATTGCAAGTCGACCAAAGAGATTTTTTTTTTAAAACTATTTATAACTTTATTTTATGTATTAATTTTACTAAGACAAAGGGTACGAGTTTGGAGGCAATAGTATATTGACAATCAAAGGTGTATTCCCTTGAGGTACTCACTATGCACAATCCTTACAAAACCCTTATTATTTATTTTAAATGTAAACATTTGCTTATTTATTTATTACTATTTTCTCAGCCTAAGTGCTCTCAAAACCACTATTATTTCAAACACATTAAAGTTGTTCATTTTCATATCAAATAAATTGATCATTCTAAAAAAGAGTAAATCGAATAGAAACCAAAAATTCTTAAAACCACATTAAACATATCAAATATAGTATCAACATAAAATTCTCAAAATAAAAATATCAAATCTTTGGTATTGATTCAGTAAAACACTGTAAAGTTATCAATTCTCATGTTAAATATCAAAACAAAAAATGATCATTATGAAATATATGCAGTTTATTTTCAAAACAAAACATAGCATTAAGTAAATTTAATCCGAAATTTCAAAAGGTAAAACCGAGATCCCTGGAAACGTTTTCACACACACAAAATGGTAAGTTTATAACAACATCCACAATAATATATACGTAGTGTTGACTGCCCAATCAAGTAATTTAAATACAATCGAAAAATAAAAATTTGTTACACAATATTGAAAAAACATTAGAATAAACCATAATAACAGTACAATGGTGGTAGGGACCAAAGAATAATTTTAAAAAAAAAACGATGGGGGTAAGACCCATAATATTGAAAGAAACTCTGGGGTTCAAACCAGACACATAAAAATTTGCTGGGGTATAACCAGGCTTATAATAAAAAAATGCTGGTAAGACCAGGCTTTAAATAAAGAAACTATATTGGTATACCACTACCCCATACTACACCATTTCATATGGAAAACTTTAAAACTTAAATATTTTCAAAATATCTAAACCATAAATTAAAATCATTGCAAGATTCTGAATCAAAATAGATTATTAAATTTGCTTTCAAATTATTACGCATACTAATAACAAAATATTTCTTAAACATTTTAAAATAAATTATTAATAACGAATGAGGAAAAATATATAATCAATTTAGAACTCCCAGATAATTTAAAATGTCAGAAGAAAAATGCACGGTTTATTGTATTGATGAAATCTTCAAACACACTAATCAAAAATCGCTGAGTGCATCATTAAACCTTTACGTTTCAAAACAAATACTTGTCGCACTTAAAAGGAAATATAATCAAATCTGGCTTTCAACACATTGAAGATAAAAACGTTTTCTTTTTTTCACAATCTAGCGCACTTTGAAAATATAGATTGAAAATGATTTTTTTTTTCACATATTTATGATGAATGAGCAAATCCACAGATTTTTTTCTTTCTGGTGCATATTATTGCAGATTATGAACATTAAGATTTTCAGACGAAACTCAAATGGGAAATATTTTCTGTAGACGGAGTATGAAAACGGGGAATCACCGCATGTTGAACGTTGTTCTTGTTGTAATCCCGTCAGGGCGTGGCAAGTAATTTCTTTCCCGCGTAGGTTCGAATCCTACCGACTAATGAAATAGACGTGGCCGATGTTGTTGGAATGGATTCTTTTAAATGAGATTGATAAGGCAGTAAGGTGATTGAAGAAACTTGTTTATTCTTGAACACATAAAAGCAAGACAAGGACAACACAAAGAAAACGAATGCACACTGAGCTGCAGCCGGCTACATGTTTACACAGACAAAATACAGAAGCGAAAGAGGGAGTTGGTCACCAGGAATCTCGGTATTTATAGGCTTCTCAAATCACATGATCTGAGTGGGTGGATAGGTGTAGTTTAAAAGACTCTCGTTAGGCGGCGGATTAACTTATTACTAAAACGTTGGTCCTGAAGGGATGGACCATTGGTAGTTAAAAGTTATGAAAAAGGATTATGTTACTGGGAATTATTACATATATATATATATATATATATATATTGGAGGATTAGCATTTTAAAATCACTCCAAAAATTTTAGAATTTTCCTTTTAAAAAAATTAATTGTTAACTCTTTTGTAGTATTTTGAGCACAAAATCTATTTTACGTAATCTAAGTACTTTGGTTACATAAAAAATAATTGTAAAAACCATCAAATCAAAGACTTTTCGAAATTATTGGATCGTTTTTATAAATAGGGGGCGAAATTGAGTCTGCAGTAGCGTTGAAATCGATAACTTTACTGAGTTTCAATTCGAGATATCTATAAGGTACGTACAAAAGAGTATTTATATCTGCAGCCGAACCCTCAGCAAACAATAAACCTTATTACTCAGCTTTTAAAGAAGACTTTGAGTATCTCACTGTCACTTGCTATTTTTGTCAAGTGAATCGACAGAAACATCAGATCAAGGTCCACGAAATTCATCGCGGCTAAGGGCTAGAATTTTACGCCTGTCGTTAGCCTAAACTTTTAGCCCCCCAAGAGGGCGACAGTGCGATTTTGCTCACGCAACACGATAGATGGCGACACCGTTGGGACCCACAGATTTAACGAGCACATTCTCCGATTTGTACTCGGCGGGCATTTGGTGGCATCGGGCTTCGAACCCAGGCCTTCCGGTCTGGGCTCCGATGCTCTAACCACTAGGCTACCCACGGCCGTAAAACCTGTAACCAGTTCAGTAAAACCTGTTTTTATCCCGTAGATAGAGACCGAATCAAAATAAACCGCAAAAAATATTCGAAAATTTCATAAATATTTACATATAACAAACAACTTTGTCGACATACCAGAGAAAAAAAAATTACGCGGCAGAGAGAGACTGCATAAAAAAGTCGCACTTAAAGAATGTCAATTATTTACGAAATTTATGAGAAAGAACTTCCGAAGAAAATAAATAATTAAATTCCACATGGAAACATTTTTAAAACGTTTAATTTCTCATTTGATACATGGAGAAATTTTCAAAATACTCATACATAATTCACTGCTACTTATCGTAATCCAAAGTGCGCATCTTCCGGTGATGAATTAGTTCAAAATAGGTTTCGTCAATTGAGGATACAATTTCAATTCATTTATTTTTTGGCACCATAAAGTAAGTGGTAATTTTTTTATTACCACGGTCAGTTGCTTGTGAACGCTCAAGATAACCAGATATGCACGATCGAAGCTCTTTTTGGAATTTAAAACTCCAGGAATCGGTATCTATTTTAAGAAAATGCTTCTCGGATTTGTTGGAAAGCTGGATCCCTGCATGCATTTTTTCCGCTCGCAAAGAATCCGGTTCATTTTGTCCGTCTTCATAATGTATCAAATTATTGATAATGTCACAGTCATTGAAAGTTTCTTCCATCAAGTGCAATTAACAGATTAGTGCGTTGACAGAATGCAATTGAACGCGCATTGTCGAGAGACTGTTTATAACCATTGAACAGAGCGTCTTCAAGTGTATGTATGTATATTGATAGAAGTGGTCCGAAAGCCTTTGAAATTCATTTACCACGAAGAAATGATCACGGCATTCCGAGTGATTCCATTTTGATTTATACAGATGGCAGTAAAGACGATTTGAACAACGCTGGAAGTGTGTCTTTATAAAAAGTCTTTCAGTCCAGCTTTCTAGACGCAACCCGGAAAACTGCTCGGTATTCAGAAGCGAATTAATTGCCATAAATGAAGGATTAAAGGCCATCCTTGACGGCACTAATTCTAATAACATTTGGGTCCTTACTGACAGTCGGAGCTCAATTCATTATCTACAGGACTGGAGCAATGTATGCGACTTCGTGGGCATATAAATTATCACCCATCTTAGAAATCTATCCAAGGGAAGGGAAATCCACTTTCAGTGGATTCCCTCCCATGTTAACATCCAAGGGAACGATGTTGCAGACATCTTGGCTAAAAGAGGTTGTTCTGAGCCCCTCAACCGGGACTACAAATTAACACATAAAGAAATTTTCTCTATAAAGAAAAAAGCAGTCAGACAAGACTGGCTCACCCCTCCCGCCCATCCTTGGTTCAGCAGGAAGACCCCGGGTGAAGCGTTAGAATTTGGAGGTGACAGAAATGACCAAACGGCCATCTCAAGACTCATAAGTGGACATTTAAAAAACATGACATTTGAATCGGGACGCAAAGTCTTTTCATTATGCAAAGAATGCAATCTGAAGCGGGCATCCTCCGATCACATCCTGGAATGCTTGGGGTTCGCTCTGGCGGATGTTTATGAAAGTCCTCTACTTGGTGCTTGACTTCGCTAGAGTTCACGGCATCATGGATCTGATCTAGCTGCCGCTAGATCTCTGAGGGATTAGAAACAACAACAACAACAACAATCCGAAAATGGCGCCTAAATACTCAGTCGAATCAAACACGTGGATATTTGTTTTGCCTACCAACACGTGATTATGACGTCAGATGTATCGAGTCCATTAATGAAATCAAAAGAAGAAACACGAAGAAGTTTTGCTTTTATTTTCTTGTATTCGGTGTTTGATTTTACTACAATGGATTTTACTACATTTCATATCAGTTAAGTTCCGGTTTATATTCCTCAGCTCAATATTATTCTAAAAAAGAAATTAAAAAAAAAACGATTATTGAAGCAGAATTTAATAAACATTTTAAAGTTGATGACGTAATGATTGCTCGTATTTTGTAAAATATTTTGTATACGCTTACATTTAATCACCTAAACATAAGATATATATATAGAAGTAATAACATTAAAACGGGTTCACTATGACGCCAATATGAAAAGGGAGGAAATTTTATATGCAGAGAAATACGGAAACAGGGCAGCAGCCACTGAAAATTTGACACGAATGAAACAAATATACGTTGACGTAAGCAAAAGGATTTAATATTGCTTGTAAATGTTCAATTGTCTTTAATAATTTTTTAAAATTCTTCTATAGCGTATTCTTTTCAAAAAAAAAATATTTCATAACATATGCATCGGATGGTATGGAAGACGACATCGTGTGGGAAAAAAAAAACGATGCCTGTTCCCAGTCCGAAGTCAGCTGTAATAGTGGGAATAACGAATCATTTTCGAAACATGATATTGATGGTTAGAGTAGTTATTGTATCTATTTGAAATTTTTTTTTAATAATTGTAAAATAAATAAATTATTAATTCCTTATTAAATCTCACTAAATTTTCTTCAAAAAAATTTCTTAAGTAATGGATGTTGATGAACCTTTTACAATTTTTTAAAATTTTTTCTCAAAAACGTGTACAAAATTTGGAGTGTGGCTTAGACTCCAGTAAATATGGTGCTTAAAGTATCCAAGAGCTTTCTACACAAAGAGCTACATACACGTGCGCAGGAGGGCAAGGAAAGCCTCCAGTTGGCAGTAGAATTCCTGTTGTTCTCCATGTAACATTTTCGTTTATAATATTTTAATTAAGCTTTATACCTAATAACATTTTTCATTCTTTCCAAAATTGGCAACTTTCAAAGATACTTTTATTTCTCTAACAGAATGCAAGAACAATCGATGTCGAAATATTCGTTGTCGTCAACGTCAATGTCATTCAATTCAGGTTCCAAGCATCGTGGAAAAATGTTCCTATGGCAGAGTTTTCAGGACTCTACCATAGTTATTTTTTGCGCAATTCCACTTTAACTGATAAGCAAAGAAACTTGAGCCAATATGAAAGAAGCATTCTTTCAATGAAAATACTTCCTTCGATTACTCTTCCGGAGATAAGACTCAAGTTTATTTTTTTTTCTGTCTCTTTAATGAAGATAAGATTTCAAATAAACCTGTGTATATAGTATATGCGAGACTGTGTATATAGCGACATGTTAGCAAACAGCTGAGAGATATCTAGTGGGTCAAGGACTCTTCATCTTATGAATATACGTCGGCGTTTTTTTTGCATGAAATCAGTTACATTTGCATCGACTAAGACAGAGATGGCGAACCAATATTTTTCGCACGTGAGTGATCAAAATGTTTTGTATTTTATTTCAAAATTTACTATAAGTATTACGAACAAACGCGAGTAATCGGTCAAGGGGGCGCACTCGTTTGTTATTGTCTTGGAATTACGTCATGGAATACAATTGCTTATGACGTGAAGTTTGTCTACGCACAGGATAGTCAATTTCATTGACACAACTGTACTTTAAGAGTTTATCTGTGTTATATTTACGATATTTAATTGTTATTTAGCATGGCTAGTTTAGCAAAAGAACAGAAAGTGCAAGATAGTAAGTGTAACAAAGAATTTAAAACTTGGTGAACCGAGAAATAGGGTATTATTAGAACATGCGACAAAGCAGTGTGCGTTTTATGTTCTGGAATAGTGGTATGCAGAATATCGTCTGTAAAACGGTATTTTTAAACAAATCACACACCTTCTTGTAAAAAAAAAAGTGAACCATAGCAAAAATAATTAATTGTACTCGGAAACAGTTTGGCAGATGACTTAAATTAAGCATATATTTTACAAAAAGTAACATATTACAATCTTTATATAAGTTATTTGTCATCCAATCTACAACAACAAAAATCACACTAATGTTACTTTAATTTGAATTGCATGTATAACTTTTATAACTATACAGTACAAAAGATATTTTTTTCATATAAAATAGAATTTTGTGTTGATAGTATTTAGTTTTGTTATTTTCCAAAAATTTTATTTGTGACGGCACGTCTATACATCATTAAACACTTCTTTAGAAAAAATGGCACGCTGATCCATAAAGATTAGCCTACCCTGTACTAAGAGATTTGTAGCCCTTTCGCAAATTATACAGAGAATAAATATTTATTTATTAGTTGTTTTTTTCATTAAAAATGCTTTGATTAGTGTTCTAAGGGGGGAAATGATGTTTATAATCAAAATATGGCTGTCCAAATAATGATAAGTAAACTTTTTTGTGAGTGGACCAGAAGGAAAAGAAAACAAAAAGTTATGGTGGCTAATGTATTTTTCGTTACATATTGAAATATTATAAAAACTGCAAATTATAACGATTCTTGAATATCGAATCTGAATTTCTTTTTTTCGCTTCAATTTCGTTAACTAAAATGTTTTATAAAAGAAATAATTTTAATAAATACAAATAGCCGCCTGTGTAGCGTAGTCGGTTTGGTGCTGGTCTAGTACGTCCAAGTTTGCAGGTTTGACCCCGGCCCAAGTCAGTGACGTACATGTCGCATGATTATGCGGCAAATAAAACATCTATTGAGTGCCTGTTTGACTTGGGAGCCAAATGCAATATTAAATTCCTAGTAATTTCTCGCACAGTCAAAGCTCAGTTACCTCTCTCTGGGGAGGAAACAGAGCGTCAAAATTACTTCCGGCTACAGGTGTACCACCTAGATTAGGGGTCGGCAAACTTTTCCAGGGTACGGGCTACTTCTCACTTTTTCAAGGTATTGCGGTCCACCCAGTGGTGTGTGTCAAGCTAAAAAAAGTTCTACAATATTTATTGTAACTTAATAATAAATACGGAATATGTACTTATATATACCTTCATAACTATAATAAAATAAACTTACACTTTTAAGACCGCGTTTAATTTAAAACGCAAGATACGAATATTATAATAAAAGCCATGAATATAATTAATATCAAAGGGTGCATTTGTTACAAAACTTTTGGCAATACACTGAAAAATAAAACGTTTTCTGCTGGAGTCAGTGCTCATAGTTATAGTCAGTAGATGATTTAATCTGCATATTACAGCCATAACTGCTAAACTGTTCAGGCGGTCACCCCAAAATACCTTGGCGGTCCACCGGTCGACCATGACCTACTTAATGCCCACCCCTGACTTAGATGATGCCGCACTAAAAAAGAGATACCAGATCCTGGGGAATTTACTAGGTTTGCAATGTTAAAATGCAATCATCAGTCCAATTTGAAATTAAAATAAATAAATAAGTATAAAGTGAAATAGCACTTTACTAATTCTTTGGATACTTAATCAATATGTGTTCCAATTTTTGCAAAGTATATTGCATTAATTTGCAGATGTTTCTAAATCCATTTATTACTTTCTATGTGTAAGGTCTCACAGCTATACATTGTATACGAAAAAAGGTATTCAGGGCCGTGGGTAGCCTAGTGGTTAGAGCAACGGATTCCAGACCGGAAGGCCCGGGTTCGATGCCCGATGCCACCAAATACCCTCCGAGTACACACGTAGTACGTGCTCGTTAAATCAGTGGATCCGAAAGTCTTGTGGCGGTCGGAACCACGGGTGCAGGGGGTTGGAGAATATTTCCCTCTCCTACAGTTCCATGCCAAAATTATGGAGGTGGAGATAGGTGGTGTCATCATCTATCGTGATTTCACCGAGCCAAATCGTATTATCACCTGCATGGTGCTCAAAGCTAAAAGAGCTAATGACAGGCGTACACCTAGCCCCTTGCCACGATGAATTTCGTGGGCTTCGATCTGACACCGTTATCTTAAAATCTGTGGCGGGTCGGTTAGAACATACGGAGACCCATAATTTCTGCGTCACTGATCTAAACAGCAAACATTAGATCTTATTCTCTTAATTATTCCTAGTAAGGAAAACTAAATATAATGAGCATTGCTATTATAAAACATCAAAATTATTTTTGTTAGTTGTTATTTCCTTCTTTTTCCTTTAAAAGGAAGTGATAAAGAAATGGGGAAAAGTCATTAATAATTAAAGGCAATCTATACTCACTGATCAAAAATCTGTTTGTGCGTATTTTTAAAAGTGTGTATTTTAAAGGGATTAAAAGTGTGTAAATGAAAGGGATTCTTGTGATTTTTGGTACAAAACAAGTAAGTACATATATTATGTAACTAAAAATAAGTCAATATTACATTAATAAGTACATCATATGCGCACCGCTAGTATGAAAATATGAGTCCAAAAAAATGTACCACCCCGCTATTGAAGGCCATCTTTTATACAAATACAAAATGCATTCCGCTTATATTTCGCAATAATGGACACGTTTTTGTGCCATATAAATTTGTTATAAGTTACATTTTTTAAGAATAATAATAATATTTACTAAATAATAGAAGAAACAAAATTATACAAATGTCCTGAATGAGTTATAATGTGTGTTTAGGAAAAATATAAATACACTTATTATATATGTTGACTAAATAAAAACTAGGTAAAATAAAATAATGTATAGAATAAATCATTTAAAATTAAAATTAACATTAGGTAAATTAGGACTAAACTAAAATTAAGCTTATAACATTAGATTAAAAAACTGAAAATGTTTTAATATGTAGGAGGAATAACAGTATAAGAAGAAGAAGAAGTGTATTTATTTATTTTCCAACTATAAAAGAATGGATGTGTTGTGTCTGTAAAGTTCCATTGTGCCTAGGGAAGAAAAATCATGTTTCCAGAACTATCATGCTGCTTGAAGCGTGGTGGTACAAAATATGTTCCACCTATTTTTTAAAACTTTGGACACCCTTAATTGAAAAAGTGTTTAATATTATTAATATGTACTAGCTTTTTTTTTGTTCAATAATTATAGTTTTATGGGGTTTATCTAAAATATTTGTATTTATTTCCCTCTAGTGCACTATTTTTGTAAAAAAATAGGCGAATAAATAAAAAAATTAAATGACGTCCAACTTGAAAGAATGTGCATTTTCAACATATTGCCTAGATAAATTAAATAGTTTATTTAATTCATTGCGTTTTTTCAAAAATAGAACACGATTTAAATTCCTTATCAAAAACCTTTTATGTGCCCCACGATATTTAAAATCCAGATAAATGAATCATAAAAATTTATCGTTAAATATTTTTTTAAACCTCAAATTCATTCTCACGGTAATACAGAACAATTCATCTTTTGAGTTTAAATTTTATTTAAAAAATTGCATATCCTTGAAAAATAAATTTCTGTAAGGCTCAAATTGTGACATTATGCATATGCATAATACGGTTTAACAAGATTAGTATATGTTAATTATAAATTACATCTTAAGGTATCTGACCTTGTCCGGAACCGTGATTTTGCAAAAGCGAATATTTTTTCTAATAGTTAGTACTACCTAGATTGAAAATACACGCATAAAATTGTTCTCAGAATAATATTACATTAAAAAAATTATTTAAGTGCAATATTTTGACAAAAAATTAAGAAAGAATGATCTTTTTTCAAAACATTCGTCTTTTAAGGGGTATCGGAACGCTCTATACTGATAATGTTAAAATGGGCTTTTTCAATGTACCTTTTCTAAAAACCTGTTGGAAATACAATTCCCAAATTTTTTTTGCAAGTTAAGCGAACATCTAATATTATACTGAATTGAGCTTTTTTTGAAATTGCCATTAGTTTTTCTTTAAAAATTTTTTATTTGATGTATAGTGAGAAAACAGTGTTTTTCGACAGGAAAAAAATTATAAAAAAAAATGTATACAAAATTTTACTAAAAGCTCATTTCAGTACATACTAGAATATATAAAGAATGTGCATGTAAGTTTTGTTGACATCAGATATATACTTTCTGAGAAAAGGTACATCGAATTTCGAAAGTGACATTTTGAGAAAAAAGCATTTTTATAAAAAAAAAGTTACCTTATCAAAACATTCCAGCTTCATATTCCAAATTTTCAGCATTTTTTAAATTTTTATCTTGTTTCATTCTTTTAAGTCTTTTTACTTTTTTAGTTTCCTTCGTTTTCTGTAAATTGGCATATATTACCCTTGTACTGCTCTCTTTGTCGAGATGTTCCATGCAGCATGTCGCATAATATCCTCGCTCTATGTTAAGTCTAAAAATATACAGCTTTGTTGCATTCCCTTTATTAAAGGATGCAATAGCATCATATGTACCAAAGGAAAGTGTTTCTATGTGCACAAATGTCTTTTTGGGGACACGAGACCAAGTAACATTATTAATGCTTTCATTCGGATTCTGCGTGTTTCCATGCAAGCACTTTTTCAATAATTTTGGATCCGAAAGGTCCCTAAAAATAGGACTAATAGCTTCAACAACAACAACTGGAAGTTTATGTTTGTGGAGATAAAGTTTATTTTCCAAATGAGCCTTCTTACACTGACACCATGTGTCAAGACCTGATGGACAAAATCCATGCTGTGGATTTTTATCCGTAGATATTTTTGTGAAGAAATATTGCCCTATATATATAGCTTGTTTCATACACTTTACATTTGATAAATTTCTTCGAATGGCAAGACCATGATATGTTTGCAATTGATCAATAGTTGCTTCTGTTAATCTATTTTTGCTACATAATGCATTGCCATCTGATAATTTTTGCCCCTCATTTTTGCTTTGAAACGTCGGAGGCGAGATCCCATCCGTTTCATAACATGCCCTAAAGAAATTTTAAAAAATGACGTCAAACTTCAAGTTGACCCAAGAGGAAGTGCATTGTTTATCTTTTTTCTGTCCATTTAAATCGGTGACTCGCGTTTAGACGATTCTTTAAAAACAAAATTTTAGCACTTCTAATTAAGCTAGAGATAAAAATGAGGCATTTTTGGAAAGGTAATGAGCTGAAGAATTTAAAAATCCAATAACCTGAAATTCACCTTTTAAAAAAATTTTACCTTTGCAACTTAAGAAAAATGCTTCTGTTAAGTGAAGGATGGAAACATCTCAACACCTAACTGGTGAAAACGCTTGTGACGCGGTTCCAGCCACACCCTGTTTTGGGTGTATCTGTTTGTGTACAGTGTGTGGGTGAAAAACAAAGAGCTTTAGCAGAGTCTACTGTGTAGTGTCGTCTTGAGTCGTGTCAATTCATTTAGAGCAGTGGTGGGCAAACTTTTTTAATGTTGGGCCACAAAGTTTAAGAAATTCAAGAGAAGGGCCAGAATTATAGAAAAAAGGCATTTTGTATTCTGTAAATTTTAATAAAACAGTGATTGCTAAATGTGAAGGTTAAAAAAATTCTACTATTATACAGAACATACACAAAAAAATTCAGTCAATTATTATATTTTCATAACTTTTTTAGCAATCGCTGGCCCCGTTTGAGAATTTTAAAAAAAAACACACACATTTTAAGTAAAACGTGTTTTAAGGTATGACATTTTGCTTAAAGCAATGGCATCTGCTTTTACTAAAACACTTGTAGTTTTTGTTCTAGTGAACGGAAAATAATAAACTTAGCTTTCTTCTAAGGCTAATAAGATGGCCAATAAAATAAAATCATAAAAAATTGTTAATTTTTGGTGAAATTCACAATTTTAGAGTAGTTTAATATTTTAAAAGTGGCCTCGACAGCCTTTAGTCTCTATATGTGTACTTTAGAAGTTTGTACGGTGTCTTCAACGCTAACGTCTTCATCATTCACTGGGATATTTTCATTAGCTATTATAGGAGCAGCAATTTCTGCATCGGTTACCCTGTAAGGATGTAACCGAGTTATACAAACTACCGAGTTATCGACTGCCTAATTTTCGGGATTCGACTGTATTATCTTGCAGACTTCCATTTTATGAGTCCATTTCTGAAATAAAAGTCGGTAAGCGTCTAAGCACATTTACTTTTCGTAACATCTCTGTTTAACTCTCCAATAAGTTCCAATTCTCTTTCGCACTTTTC